>JAGFPH010003578.1:121312-145918 GCA_018207615.1 Philaenus spumarius | reverse complement strand
ACCAAGTGTCAGATTAATTTTGAGCGAATATTGCACTGTAACATGTAATACTCCAAACAAAAGTATTTCTGTCAGTTCTAAAAGGCTGATTTTTTTTTGTAGTTTCTTCTTTGACTAAAGTATAGATTGGTATGAAAAAAAACATATATTTTTATTTTCAAGTATATGTTTTTAATTTTTATTTATTGATAACAAATATAAATTTTTAACAAAAAGCCAGAAGGGGAGACCTATATTTGTTGCTTGTTTTTTCTTGTCTTCATCATTATAAACAAAATTAAGTGGTTTACACATGTTTTAGACACAATAATAAATTATAGAAAAATTATAATTGAAAAACAAGTTTTTTGTAAAAAATGAGTTTTTATGAAAACAATTAGTTTTGACACCAACTTGTACAAAATTGCCTCAACTGTTTATTATATTACTTAACAACAGTATTATGTAGATCAAAACTAGTAAGAAAAGCTTTTTTCCAAACTGATTGGTAATATTTTAATCACTCAGTTATTGTTTTATAACAAACTGCCGTCGTCTTCGTTCATTTTATTTCACAACAATCATTATTATTATAAAAAGAACAATATTAAAAAATAAACTGTGAAATTACACACGATAACCTAGTACAACAAAACTAAACAACGCGTAAGCTCCACTAAAACGCTGCGTAGTAAGTAGGAACCAAACAACGGCGAGAGCAGACAGTTGTTTACAGACCGGCCAAAGACGGCAAACATTACATTTTCTGAGATTTATTTACCACAGAAACTGAACTCAAATGGTCCTAAAAAAATTCCACAGATAGCAGCACATCTCAAACTTCAACAATAGTGGTCATCAAAGTAACTACGACTGTTCAAATGCAATCAAAGAATGTTATCATAGCTAGTTCGGGGCTCGTCCGACATATGAGTTCGTGCGGATTAGTAGGGTACGGGGCTGCCCCGACATTCGAGTGGAAAGGGTTAAAGAACAAAACCAAACAACTTTAAACTTTAATTAACAACTTTTTACTTACTTTAATCTAAATTGTTACAGTTCAAGCTTAAACAATTAAACTCTGCTAGGCAAGCCCTTTAATATGATGTACAGCATTCCTATTTAAGATTTCCTCCTGACTCCTTGCGGGACGTCCCCATGATATGACAGAAAACTGACAGTTCCTTCAAAAAGTAGATTTTATGTTTTTTGATGATGTACCGTACCAAATCTTATTGCTTTATCTGTAATCGTTCAGAAAATATTAAACCAGTGCGTGATTTTTTATGCATACTATATAATAGTGGAAAGGATCAGTTAAAAGTTAAAAGATTGAGGGGGGAGAAGAAGAAACATTGTTGAAGAGGGAATAAGAAGAATGCGGTGAACAGGATAGACATTGTTGCATCAACCTTGGTAAAGTATGGTTCAGTTTGAGTAGATCTCTGAAAAATACAAACTCTGCGCTTAAATAAAACTAGAGGCTCTGCCCCTGGACGCTCCGCGTCCCAACCCCGCCTCAGCCTTTGACCTCAGATGGCTGCTTCGCTTCGCTCGCAGTTGGAAAATTCACTAAAGAATCTCGTTAATCTTTGGCTCGTTTGTACATAGGTTTGTAAAATTATGAAACCAGGCTTAAATATATTAACAGTAATTACAAGATTAATTATAACCTCAAATACATGCTTTAGAAACGTGAGAGGCTTTCATTACGATTTTAGTCCTAGTTCTACTATCTTCTGTCAACTAAAGTTTTGAAACCAAGCCTAAATATAGTAAAAGTTATTGCAGGATTAACATAACCTCAATACTATGTTTCAGGAATGAGTCAGGCCTATATTAGAAAATTGACGAGGTATTCGAATTTATCCATCTTTGCCAAGTTTACCTTTTTTTTTGACAAAATAAATTGTTAAATCAGGCCCAATTTATTCTAATTCCAACGTGCTAAAACAGTATGAATTAGCTTGTTTTTTAACAGTAATTAAAAACTATCCAATTAACAGCTGATAAAACAGTATAAATTGGCTTGTTTATAAACAGCTGTTTTGATCGCTTTATTTACTATTTCCTTGTTATATAGTAACAAACATGGCAACCCATAACCGTATGTTAAAATGTTTCAACTTTTAAATTATATTTTCTCGAAACATTTCATTTTTACACGAAATACAACTATATGGGTGTACTTAAAAATCAAAACTACACCTGAATACAAAATTTCTTTGAATTCGTTAGAGCCGTTTTCGAGATCCGTGACAGATACAAAGATAGATACAAGAATTGCTCATTTAAAGTAATAGGATAAGTACCACCAGTAAACTTACCTAGTACTGGTCAAATATTAAATACACCTTCAGATGTTTGGTGAGTTTGTTTTTCCTCACATCAGACCTTCATGTTATCCTCCAAATTAAAGCTTCCAAATTATTAACTTAACCCGCATTCACTTCTTCAGTTATACAGCGACCCAGGGCATTAGTTAGCTAAACACAATATTTTTAGATTAGACTAAAGTTCAAAATTTGTTAACCCATCTCAAACACTTCATAAATTTCAATCACCCTTCATTAGTCTAAGCATAAATTAAGAAACCATAGTTAAGGGTCTGCTGTAGAGGCGGCCATCTTGGATTTTTATCCCATAAGAGCAATGTTAAATTTCAAACCATTTATTTTGTTTACTTTTTATCATAAAATAGTTTGCAAGGTCTCATTTAAAGCACAGCCACAATACACTCCGTCTTGCAATTTAGTTTTTTTAAATGCTTTTGATTTGTTATGTAATTGACATTTTGTAAGTACAAAGTTTGAATTTTTTTCCTAACACAATACAAAATTAATTATGAAAAATAATTTGCAAGCCGGATCCGAAATTTTATAAAGAATATTCAGTTTTTTGTTCAACACTCAATTGCAAAAGATAGACTTATAAAATGGTTTGAAATGAGGCAATGTCAAAGCGTTCAGCTGCAAGAAATTGCACTGTTTAGATAGGGATACAGTGAGAGGCGGTTGCGTTTCCGGTTGCTTTCTTGTTTACTGGAGCAGAGCCTTAAGTGTCCATCTTGTTATTAGTTAAGCATTTTATTTGTTTTATTGGAATCTTATGTTTCATTTGTTCTATTGAAGTCCAATCATAATCTGAAAGACATTATAAACAGCTAGCCGGCAAACAGAATTGTAAAGCATAAACCCGAGATTATAGTAGGCTATTGACCAATTTGTTGTTACTATAAATAAACCTTTTGTAAACCCATGCCATAGCATGTCTCTGTTTGTTTTATAGTCGACAATAAATCCGTGTATAACATTTACGTAATAATATATAGAAAAATAATTAATTATGCTCCTTCAAATAAAAAAAATAAATAAAGTTTGTTTTAGTAAATTTTCTAAATAAATTAAAAATTTAAATAACTCCTGAACAGATTTTCTTGAATTACAGCTAAAAACAATCTCGATCAAGTCACCTATAAAAAAAAAAAAATCAAAATCGGTTCATCCGTTTGGGAGCTACAATGCCACAGACAGATACACAGACACACAGATAACTTATAACACCCCTCTGTTGGCATCGGGCGTTAAAAATGGTCAGTGGCATAAACACCTGCTGGTTAGGTTCAGTTCGTACAGCTGCAGTAACGTAGGGAACCTAACCACACTCAGTTCAAGAGTTGACAATCGAGTTTCAGAGAAGTCGCTGCGGACTGAAACAACTTCCCTCCGCTAAATAATTAACTCCGTCTCAAACTGGAAACCGCGGACCCCTCACCCTCCGTAAACATAGACGCGCTTATCTGCAAGGCCCAACGAACAGCTGTTTCTTACCTCATGGAAATGTAAGATAACAGTTCAACGTCTTTGGTTCTGCACATGTGGCTAGTAGAAACTTTCAGTCGAATTGTGTAAATTCATTCGCCTTCTTTAAGACAAAGATGCCGTCCTTCGGTTTTCCAATTATTACAAGAAATAAATATTCTACAGAAAACCAGCTAAAGGAGAGAGACTGAACTTTCAAGATCATTTGATTTTCTACCACGGTTGAATAACTTCTCCAACACCTTTCCAGAGGGACCAATAGTCATCTCCTGACCAAGTTTAAGAGAACTAAGGTTTTTCTAGTCTTAGAACAATGGTGAATTGTGGTTGAGTGATGTTTTACATTTCTGAATAAATAGCATGCAATACTATCGGCAAAAAGGCAAATTAGAAATTAAATATATATATATACTTTTTATAACCCATACGGTTTAATACTTTTAGTTGGCCAACAACCTAATTATATATACATGTATGTATGTTTGTTTATATTTATTACTAGGGGAGACCCCTGTGTGCTCTGCACGCCAACCTCCAATGGTTAAAAGAACCAGCAAGGCTCAGGTCTACACGTTAAAACCCTAACCTAAAAGCTAGAAATACAAAAATAATTGCTTCAAATTTTGAAATCAGCTGTTAATGGAAATATTGGAGCTAACAGCTATATATTATCTGTTATTTTATTCAACTGGTTGCTATGGTAATAAATGTGAATACATGTGTTGGTTTATCATTCTAGGCCTAACCTAAGAACTTTTCCGACTAAATTTACAAATATTGAAATAGAAAAAGGTTTTTATCGAAATGAATTATAGCCTATGTTACTCAGGGATAGTGTAGCTTTTTATCAGTAAAACTATTTTTTCAATCGGTTCAGTCGTGCCAGAGATTACCCCCTACATACAAACAAAACAAACAAACTTTACCTCTTTATAATATTAGTATAGATATATTTTTTTATAAATTTAATATAGATATAATTGGGTAGCCTTAAGGCTAAGAATGTAACACTGTCTTTATTTTCTCAGTGTTTTAATAGAATATTTCATAATAAAATAAATTCAAACGTATTTCCTTCTGCAGATATATTTGTTTTATATATATAACGTGGTTTTAGGTTAGTTCCTATTATAGATATTTTTGTGTATTGTAAGTGTACAGTTTTGGGTGACCCGTTAAGTTGATCAAACAATTAATATTGGTTTACTTTAATTTTTTTTATTTATTTGGTTTGTTTCGTGGCATTGTCACTGGTTGCACTGTGTCCTCCTTTTGTTTTATTTAAAGTCGATCTACTGGACCTCACTCTTCTTGATGCCACTGGAGGGCATAGTGGTAACAGGACTATGGAGTATTTACTTCACTATACCTTGCGCAAAGATTCGTGGCGGCTGAGAGCTTAGGACGGTCGGGGAGGTAAGCCTACCCCTAATTAGCCCTCGCTCGGCCACTCCGGGTTATGGTCATGAGTCACCTACTGGGCTCAAGGCACAGTCGGTACAATTTTTTGCATTTCGCCATAAAGTGTAAAAATAACGTCATTTTTGTAATCTGCATCAAATAACAAGAACATTAAGCCCAAACACGATATAATTGCATGTTTTTTATATACTTTTTGAAAAACTGCAGCATCTATTGAACATAAAAGCAAAAAAAAAATATGCTTCTTAATATTTAACAAAAATGTAAGCGCCATTACATATGTTTATTGACTATAATAATAACAGTAGTCAGTTGTTTCCTATGTAATATTTCCATTATCAGCTGATTTCAAACTTAAGTAGGTTTTGTGAACAAAGCCATCTGTTGAAGTAAAAGCAACACACACTATACTAATATTATAAAGAGGTAAAATTTGTTTGTTTGAATGTAGGGGGTAATCTCTGGAACTACTGAACCAATTGAATTTTTTTTAAATGAAAAGCTACACTATACTTGAGTAACTTAGGCTAGAATTCATATTGATAAAAACATGTTTTATTTCAATATTTGTACATTTATTCAGAACAAATTCACAGGATCAAGTTGGAGTTAAACCCATATCGTCTATCAGCTGTAATACCAATAAATAAGCAACATTATGAAAAACTAAAAAACAACAATTGAAAAATGAAACTTATATCATTCAAAACGTATGCACAGAGGTGCACAAAAACATAAATTAAGCGTGTATGTTGCCGTTAAGGAAGATAAAATAAATTAAACATAATTTTAGGTTAGGGCTAGACTGATGAACCAACACATATATTTCTTGAATGTATTCACATTTATTACCATAGCAACCAATTGAATAAAATAACAGATAAAACAGTTGATTCGGATATCCAGCTTAGTACAAAATAACATTTTGAGTTAGGCCTAGACTGAACCAACACCTGTTTCAACACACACAAACCAATAAAAACTTGTGTTGTGGAATTTAAAAATAAGACAAACTATGTTACATCCTATTTAAAAAATAAATAAGACATATTATAATTTAATAGTAGGTCTATTCATTGATAATATACGGTAATTGATAGTGAGTAACCAACAGTAACAGCTGATTTCAAAATATAAAACAATAAAATTGTTTCTATTTCTAACTTTTTGATTAGGTTTTTGATTAAGTATAGACCTCAGCCTTACTGGTTTTTTTTAACCTTTATTATAACTGCCGTTATAAAATATACAAAATAATTTGATTTGAACATTTAACATTATTTACTATCTTAGTTTTGAGGTTATTATTAATCCTAAGCCTTTATTATAAATAAAACATAACATGTTTTTAGAAGGTTTCATCGGGGGTTGCCGTGCGGAGCACGCATGGGTCTCCCTAGTTGATAAATAATTTATATATTATCTACATATCATACACATTTAAAGACTCTAAACATACGCCTATTTAAAGAGCACTAATCAAGCCACGTATATCTGTTAAAGGACACATACTCTAGTAAATAGTCGAAATTAAGAAAATCTATTTTACTCGTCACTTTATTTGATCAATAATTAGTCTGACAAACTACATGTGGCTAAACCTATTTTCTTTTTTGGGGATATGGTTTCAGCTCCTGTTAGAATCTGGATAACACTTTATGTACAAAATTGTAAATAGCTATAGTTTGTAAATAATCTTAAAAATATATCTTGTTCTGTAAACTGTCTTTTATTTTAAAACAAAGTGAATACTTAATAGCATCGCAATTATATCGTGTTTGGACTTAATGTTCTTGTTATTTGATGCAGATTACAAAAATGGAATTATTTTTACACTTTTTGGCGAAATGCAAAAAATTGTACCGACTGTGCCTTGAGCCCAATAGGTGATTCATGACCATAACTCGGGGTGGCCGAGCGAGGGCTAATTAGGGGTAGGCACACCTCCCCGACCGTCCTAAGCTCTCAGCCGCCACGAATCTTTGCGCAAGGTACAAGTTGTCCGAGTGCACAGGATTAAAACGATAAAAGTGTACTGTATATAAACTGAATATAATATGTAAAAAATATATTATGAAATAGTTATTTACATAAAAATTATGTATCCCTTGATTTTAAGTAACAATTTGAGAAAGAGAAAAACCATTTATGATTGTCAGTAATGGGCTGTTTAAAATATATGCTTGTAAAAACTTTAGTTTTCTTAATTCCACTACTAACGTACAGTTTAAACTGTTTCAGATAAACGTGCTAAACAGAAAATAGAAGGGGAAAAGAAACTGCAAAACGCAGAACGTAGAGCAAAAGATGAAAGCGACAGTGTTGAAGCCACTAACAAGTAATTATTGTTTTAAATATAGGAGGTCCCAGCAGGAAATTAAGATACTTCATAGCTGTATTTCTTGGCAAAAGTATCAAACATCATAAACATACAGGTCCAGAAATATAATACGCCATTTTGTATTTTTTACAAAAAAATATAACTTTGAAAGTAGATAATTTTAGTTTAAATTTTGTAAATGTATTATTTACGAGTTCCTACAACACCCATGTTTAGCCTACAACCAACACTTGTCTAGAATTTTGATAATAATAATAAGATAAAATCACTTTCCCATATTTTATCTATATATATAAAAGCCAAAACCCACTGACTCACTCATCACGATTTCTCAAAAACTACCAAACAGATTGGAATGAAATTTGGTATGTAGCTTCCTCTAGGGCCATAGGTGCACACTAAGAAAGGGTTTGAAAAAATTCGAAATTTTAGGGGGGTTTGGGGGGAACAAAGTTATTAAAAAATGACTTCTTCAAAACTACCAAACGGATTGGAATGAAATTTGGTATGTAGCTTCCTCTAGGGCCATAGGTGCTCACTAAGAAAGGGTATGAAAAATTTCGACATTTTTTGGGGGGGATCAAAGTTACTAAATTCATAATTTCAGATCTTTTATTTGTATGACAATAGTGCTTTTATTATTTAAGATCTATATATATATAAGCCAAATACCACTCACTGACTGAACACTTAAAAAGAATACAATTACGTTAAAAAGACTGAAAATACCAACCACCACGGGCAACGCCATACGGGTCAGCTAGTTACAAATATAAATGCCATCAATTGCACTAAAAACTAGTGACATTGCAAAGCCTACAGACTACACCTTCACAATCACTTGAATAAAACGTGCATATATCAACCGGGGACATTGATACAACAAATTATAAAGGGGGGGGGGGGGCAAAATCTAAAATTTCCCAACTTGAAAGGGCTCTGGGTATAAATAACTAATGAGCTTAACTTAGATAAAATAAAACCTGAACACAAAATCTTACAATAAATACGTTTACTAACCTCAAACGCGTTTCAACGATGTCGCCATCCTCAGTGATGCACGGGCTACAGTAACCAAACCATAACTGATCGGTAAATCTAAGTAGGGTTTTTAACACAGCAGGTGCTATATTGAATGCTTTGACTGTTTTTAATATTTTACAAGAATTTTAACATGTTCATCATATTATTGAAATACATTCCCCATATTTTCCCCACCGTTTTCTTATCCCCACCATTTTCTTTTTTTCCAATATTTGCTGCAAACTTAATAAATTCAAAATTTTGGAGTAAAAACCCAATCTGGCAACACTGGTCTGGCGGCCTGGAGCAGTGCATGGCATGTCAGTGTTGCCACTATAACAAGGGTTGGAACTAAATTTCCCACAACATCATTAAATTTAAAAGAAGACAATGTGTTTATTTGGTACTGAAATATTTGGATTTGCCCAACATTTTTGGATTGGAAATTATAACCTGCTTGTTATTTGTGAATGTTGGTAATTAACAACAAAAAATTGGGTCTGCGTCGGACCAGACGGTGGAAGTTATACTTCTTTGGCCATTTGTATACTTTCCTAAAATTTGTGAAAAAAAAAATTCCCAGCCGGGGATCGAACCAGGAATTCTACCGTGGAAGTCGAGTGCGTTAACCACTCACCCACCAAGACTCTTGAGGTATCTTTTGAAAAGGTATAAAAAGGCACTTTCCGGATTTTACTCCTAACGCGTAACGTTTCTCGACCGACACCCCATCCCGATTACAACGGGCGCAAAGAAGTATAACTTCAAAAACTTTTGAAACCCAAACCTAAAGTTGGAGTTTTTGAGTGCAATTTAATTCAAAAATCTATATTCTAAATTTTTTAAAATCTCAAATTTCCCAACTTTTTGGATTTTAAGATTATTGGGGGGGTGCCCCTCTCCCCCCCCATAGCGATGACCCTGTTATCAACTTTAATAATAAAGTACTATTGCACTCTTTCCACTTAGCCTGAATAATAGTTGGGTAAAATAATGCAATAATTAACCATTAACCTAATAAAAGTGATTTTATGAAATGGAAATTACCTTACTGCAGTAAATTAATTTGGTAAAAATATATATTTTCCTTGTGGTAAGTGTGTGAAACACCACCTGTAACTTTAGTTTACCTTATTCGTAAATATTTCACCACAACTGTACATACAGTTTTTTAAATTAAATCATAACAAACAAGAACTCGCTCTTTACAGTATAGTCTAACAGACGAAATAAGTTATCATCAATTTGATTTCAGATTTTGGTCGGAGATGAGTGAAAATACTCCGGAAGCTAGAATAGAAATAGCACAGAGAAGCAGGCGTGAGGGAAGTGACAGAGAAACTGAAGTTAAGAAGGAAAAAAGAGCGATTAAAACATTCAACAAGGAAGGAATACCTCACAATGTGAATGAAGCAAGAATTCCTTTTAATATTGTAGACGATGAAGAACTAAACCAGTTTGTACTGGACCTAGAAATCTACAGGTAGGCCAACCATAAGTAATAATTGTTATTGTTTTTAGGTCCTAGTTGCACTCAGCTGCTATTGCTTGAACCTAAATCTTCCCTAAGCTCTCCTCTTCCCCTACCTTTTCCTGTGGGATTCCAGTCCAAGATTTGCCTTGCAATGCTGATTGGTCCCAGGGATGTCGCCGTGGCGGAGTCGCTAATAATTAGAAAACTCAAAAAGTTGGGAAGTTTGAACACCTACTTCAAAGTGTGAATATTTTAATAAAATATGTTACACAAAGAATTTCTACGATTCAAAACCAATACCTTTTTAGTTAAGATATTGGGTTTTTATCAATACAATGTTGCATTGGAATGGAAAAAAATCATTTTGTCAAGAATACCTCCCTTGAAAAAAAAACCGGTGAGAGAGAGAAAATTATTATGTGATATTTTGTTGGAAAAATGTTCCTTGTTTGGTTCTCGATCATGGCCTGCAGTCCGTCGAAAGATTTTTTAACTAGAAAGTGGATTTAAGGGCGACTAAACTGAGTCATGGCTGAAAACAATCACGCTTCTCTCGTGTTTGTGAAATAGCACTTGCAAAGTTTTTCCGGGGAGGTACTCAAGAGTCAACTTTCGCAACAGTTAAGTGAAAAATTTAAACGTTTTTGTACCAAATAAATACATTGTAATTTTTTAAATTAACGTTCAGGGAAATTTTGTTTTAGCTATTGTCGCTGTGGCAGCACTGACTGTCTGTGACAAAATATCTACTTTATGACCCCTCCATGGTCTAGTTTGTTGGTTTACTTCCCTTTACACAATGACGATGTTTTTTAAAAGTGAAGTGATTTTGTGATGCTCAGTTAGTTTTGTCTGTTTGACTCTTAACAATAGCACGGTCTGGTGTTTTAATCTTTAACTTAGTTATTACCTTTCATCCAATTGTTTTGACAAGTACACCATCCAATAGGGAATCGAAAGCGCTACAATAAATATGTCTGTACATTTTTTGTTAAAATGTACAGTTTTTGAGTAATTTAAGTTTGAAATTTTCAAACAGCCGCCATTTTGAAACGCATGATTGGATTTATTCGTTTATTTTTCTTGAGTTATATCTTTGTTAGGTTAAACTTCCCCTGTATTGGGAAAATTTTCAATACACCGATCATTACGTGCTTCGCACGCCAACCCCCGTATTAGGAGTATTTTCAATACACAATGCATTGTGTGTTTTGTTAGATTAAAGTGTTTTTGTTGAACCTTCATAGGTTTCTTATTTAATAGATCAGATCAAGCTCACAAGAGAGTAAAGCTGTAACCTACTGCATCCATGCGTATTGTATGTTGTAGTTTAATCAAGTAGAGCCACGATGGCCGTGGTTGTTAAGGCGTCATGGCAACCATCAATGGAAAAGTTCCGGGTTCAATTCCCATTGACCCCGAATAATTTTCTAAATGGTTTCTTAACAGACATCCCGTAGGTCCCGTCTTCATTAGCCTTAAGTGCAAAACAGCAGGACGTTAAACACACAAAAAAAGAAGAAAAAAAAGTTTAATCAAGTAAATATAAATTTTAGTATGCATGCAGTGCACAATGATGTAAAATATGTTGCTGGAACCTATGTAGTGATGTGTATTTTATAATTTAACTTGCACTTTTTAAGCCTACTATTAATTTTTAACTACTAAATTTCGGGATTTTGACCACCTAACCCTCCCCCTGGTTATGGCCTTGTGACTGCTAGTGCTTTTATAAATAAGTGACTATTTAATTTGTCCACAGATACATGGACACAGAGTTATTAGACGTGGATGTCCAGCCTACATATGTTAAAGTACTTGTAAAGGGGAAAATATTTCAGCTTAGACTCACCAAAGAGATTAATGTAGAACAAAGTGTGGCTCGAAGGTCGCAAACAACAGGACATCTTGTTGTCACGATGCCTAAAGTAAGTAATTTTTTATTACAATTAAGTAGCTTGTGACCAAAGTGATGATGTTCGGGGAGTTTCAAAATGAATATTGGGGTTTTAAGGGTTTATAGTATTTGTAACAATTAACTTTTACAATTATAAATGACTAGGAGAAACCCCTGCGTGCTCCGCATGCCAACCCCGTTGGAACCTTCAATAAGCATGTTATGTTTTCTTTACAATAAAGTTGTAGGATTATAGGCCAGTCGGTAGGGGTAATTTTAGACCAAAAGTTCCAGTAATTTACAATACGGCTGATTTTTTTTATAAATACTGTACATTAAAGTATGTAGATTAACATAAAAATAAGTTTACCAGTCTATCAATTTCACAAAGTCAAAAAAAAAAAATCAAAAAATTTTTTTTTTCGATATTTCTTAATATTTCGAGCTGGGATGAAGATAAATAAAAATAAAAAATACCACCGTGTAGGGGAAGTATTTTTCAATAAAAAAGGTCATATGTATTTCTTTCCTCCGAGCAATGCTTTGTCTGGGAAAAATTCGATAATGCAGGTATGTATTTTGCAGCAGAAGAAATCACTAAAAGTTGAAATCTCATTCATATATAAAGCGTTGGATCATTCTAAATTGGCTGAATTTTAATATATCGAATTGAAACTTGACATAGGAGTTAAAATATATATTTTAAACATTTGACCGGAAGTGAGATTTTTCCTACGAGAATGAATTTGTTTTTGAGTTTTTTCTACATATATAAATGTAGGATGTTATTCTGCAAATTTTGTTTTTTTACGCGACCTTATAGCTCGCTTGGTTCCCCCAAAATCGATCAAAACGTAAAATACCATAGAAGTACCCGGTTCAAAGCCATGCGGTGGATTCTACCGTGGAGTTGGTGTGCGAAGCAAACAATCCATCGTGTATTGAAGATACTCAAAATACGGGGGTTGGCGTGCGAAGCACGCAATGCATTGTGTATTGAAAATATTCCCAATATGCGGAATGGCGTGCGAAGCATTTTGCAGCTATTCAGCACCGTCATGAGTAGCCCTATTTCCCAAATTGTTGGTTGATACCCTAAAACATAGGCCTATAAACTTAATTTTGGAAATTTGCTCAACTCACAAATTATTTTTAAATTATATGGTTGTTTGAGGGATTTTAGTGATTTATTTGTTACTTTCAGGACTTCGTGGGTAGTGGAGGAACTGGGTGTGCTTACTTACCAATTAATTATAATTATTATAAAATAGATTTTAAAGTTGCTGAAATGTTGAATTTTTTGTTTGTTTAGAATAAGTTAAGAAAAATACAGTCCTGTATGTTTAATTTTGTATAAAACCTCTATTTGTATGTGCTATGACTATAAATTTATTTAGTTGTAAGAAATAGAATATTATATTTATAACAATTATAAATAAAGTAAATAATTTATTACACAAAAATATAAATAGTTGTTAGGTAATATCTTAACATTCAGTTATTTTTTTTTGAAATAAAATATTTATCCTAATACAGTTAGGAGCATTTGTTTTGTGAGTTTGTTTAAAAAAGACATGGATATTTATTTAATTAGATTTTATAGTTTAAGTTTAGTATGTAAGTAAATATTGTAAATAAGCATTGTGTATTAGACTATAGATAAGGCAATCGCTACTGTGGCTGACGACTATGGTCATGCCATAGTTTGCATTTAGTTATCTTTCGTATGGTTAAGGTTTTTTATTTTATTGTTACGGAAGTATTGAATTTTTTGGTTTTATTTTACGTTAATATTAATAAATGCAATTATTATTATATTATATTTTGTACAGGCAAATGGAGAAATCAAATCTAAAAAACAAAATACAAAACCACAAACTCACGAAGGGAAGAAAGAAAATGTCTGTAACAATTATTCTGGATCAAAGTAAGTATAGCTTAAGGTTTTGATGAACAGTTTGCAAGTAAACTTCAAGTATGTTTTGGTTATGAATTAAAATAGGCTTCTACATCAGTTTTACATTTAAAATACCAAGTGAGTTATTAGTTAGTTATGTTCCAGCAATAGTTACACAGTTAGTTAATCAGCTGTGAATAAGTTTAAACAGCTGTTTTGTTCTACAAACACATTGTTGTAAATACAGTACTGTGTTTGTTTGCAAGATGAATTTTATATCAGGCTACGGGAAGCTTCGAAAGACTTTTTTTAAACTATCCGCAAAAGATAAAAATATTTATTCAAGGCTTGGTGGAAATGCGATTGTAGACACAAAGCAATGACGAGCGTAAGGCTCGGCCGGAGTTGACTGCAGCTCTCCAAGTACACTGCTAGCATTGAGTTTGTGTGCATTTCATTCTTCCGTTAGCAAATATAGGCCACCTTAGTAAAGGCGGAAACTAGAGGGTCGCAGACATAACCCTGGTATCCTCCCGGATCCTTCTAAGAGCCTCTTGTCTACCCATCTCTCCACCGAGGTCATAAAAATGTATCGCATTATTTTTTTATCAGTTCTTATAATATAGTATAAAATATTAGCCATACTTGTTATATTTTTCTTTTTTTATTACGTTTCAGACGAGAATTCCTTGAAATAGGACCGCCTAATAAAGACATGGACTTCAGTAAAATTGTCAACACGGAAAAGAGAACTTCTACAGAGTGTACGAACGGCGGAAAACTATTCGGTAGATCTAAGATGGAGCAAAAGATACCTTCAAAATACTTTGTGGACGACCCTGAAGTCCCGCCATTGGGATGAACGCATTGCGACAGTTATGAACGTAGCTGTTCATTTTAGAAATGTGTGATGATGAAAGGATAGAATTATTAAATGAAATGATCTATGTTTACCATTTTTTATCAGAGTACATTCAGGATAAAACTGACAGTCTGAATGGTATGTTTAAATAGTGCGTTGCGGCAGTCTCAATATAGATTTACAAATAGATGCCTTGCATATGATCCATTTACACAAAAAATGTTATGACTGTAACAAGAAAAAATAAAAGTAGTTTTTTCGAGTTGTTGCTCACATTTATTAATCTATATATACAAGCAGCTTTGTCCAGTCTAACGTAGAATCAACGTAGAGGAAAACTACTTGGGTTACGAATACGAAAATGTAAAGGTGTATTCTTGTAAGGTCACAGACGCACACTAAGAAAGGGTTTTGCGAAATTTTGTTTTTAACCCTTTCCACTCGAGTGTCGGGGCAGCCCCGTACCCTACTAATCTGCACAAACTCCTATGTCGGGCGAGCCCCGAACTCGCTATGACAACGTTCTAGGACCATTTGAGTTCAGTTTCTGTGGTAAATAAATCTTAGAAAATGTAATGTTTGCCGTCTTTGGCCGGACTGTAAACAGCTGTCTGCTCTCGCCGTTGTTTGGTTCCTACTTACTACGCAGCGTTTTAGTGAGCTTACGCGTTGTTTAGTTTTGTTGTACTAGGTTATCGTGTGTAATTTCACAGTTTATTTTTGTTCTTTTTATAATAACAATGATTGTTGTGAAATGAAATGAACGAAGACGACGGCAGTTTGTTACAAAATGACGTTAGTGGCGACGGAACTTTTGTTTCGAACCTGAGTGATTAAAATATTACTAATCAGTTTTGAAAAAAGCTTTTTTTACTAGTTTTGATCTACATAATACGGTTGTTAAACAATATAATAAATAGTTCAGGCAATTTTGTACAAGTTGGTGTCAAAACTAATTGTTTTCATAAAAACTCATTTTTTACAAAAAAAACTTCTTTTTCAATTATAATTTATTATTGTGTCTAAAACATGTGTAAACCACTTAATTTTGTTTATAATGATATACACAACAAAAAACAAGCAACAAATATAGGTCTTCCCATTGAACATTTTTCCAAAATTCTTGTTTATTCCGGTTTTTTGTTACAAATTTATATTTTTTTCAATAAATAAAAATTAAAAACATGTACTTGAAAATAAAAATATATGTTTTTTTACTTTCTCCACCCTATACGTAGTATATGGAGAAAGTATTGTTTTCGTAAAAATGTTCGAATTTGAATTTTCAGTTGAATTATCTGTTTTGGTGCTCCCAGAACCCCAAAAAATGGTTTAGTGCAATTATCTGTGTTGGTGCTCCCTGAACCCAAAAATATTTTTAGTGGAATTTTTTGTTTTGGTGCTCCCTGAACCCAAAAAAGTGTTTTTAGAGTGGTGTCTGTCTGTCAGTCTGTCAGTATGTATACACGACCAGAGAGGACACTATTGGTCCGATTTTCATGAAATTTGGTATGTAGGTACTAAACCCTAATATCTCCAAGTGTTTTTTACATTTTTTTGAATTTTTAATTTTTAAGGGTAATTTACCCCTAAAAACCCATAAAAACCGACAAAAATGCAAATTTCTCAAAAATGGCTGTAACGATTTTGATCAAATTTTCAGTATTTATAGTGCTTAAGATGCCAAACAAAATGACACCACCCGCTTTAATCAAAATTTCGGCGTTTTATAATTATGGGGAAATGTTTAAAAATAAACAAGTTTATATTGTCAATCTAGCATCGCGGCGGCGGCCGCACGGGGTAGCACCACGGTAGCGAGCACGGCCAGTAATTCAAAGGTCGCACGATCGAATCCCGCCTAGGACAATAATTTTTTTATACGATTGACGTAGGTAGAATATTATTTTTTTGTTTTATTCTAAAAAGTAATAAAGAAAATGATTGAAAACAATATTATTTTGACTACAGTATGTTGGGAGAAAGTTTGTGTCAGTTAACTGATACCGTTTTTTTCATACCAATCTATACTTTAGTCATAGAAGAAACTACAAAAAAATCAGCCTTTTAGAACTGACAGAAATACTTTTTTTTTTTGGAGTAAACATGTTACAGTGCAATATTCGCTCAAAATTAATCTGACCTGATAGCAACACTAGGTCCCCAGTAATTCGAGTGGAAAGGGTTAAAGCGTAAAAATAGCAAAACTTTTACTGTTCACTCCCAGCACCATAATCGGTAAAACAGTTGATTCGGAGCAAAAATATTTGTTCTCTCTCAGGCGCAAGATGCAACCATTTTGACAATTGGCAAGAATTTACATACATTTGTATTTTCGATTAATTCATTCACTTAAAATCATCCAATCGTAATAACACTGGTACCATTGGAAAGGAAATGGATTAAACTTTAATTTTTGTATTTAAAACTTTTTCGTAAAACATATATTTACATACGTAATCATCATTTTAAAATATGCATATCGTGGTACAGCTATTTCCGCGAGCGAATCTGCATACAATTGTACTGTTACTTCCCACTTCTTCCACGTTGAAGGCCCCCCTACTGAAGAATTTATATCGAGAGTATAAAGCTACCATTGGATTCTTCAAGATTTTATCTTTCTAATGGTGCCGCCTTCCAATCAGATGTCACTATTTTACAGGATTTATTCATACAATGTCCGTAAACCCTAGCGATTGGACAGGTTTTCAACCAATGAAACAGCCCATTTGTCAACAGATATTACGCCTGCCACATCAAATGTTTTGACAGATTGTTTTACACCATTTTGTAGAGAAAAGACTGACCTTTCTAACGGTGGGAATTGAACTAGAATAAACCAGTTTTTTTGTTTGTCTAAACAGTAGAGAAAAGTACATGATTATAGAGCGATCTGTTGTGACCGATTGCTCCGCTCCGTTCCCACGTAATTCAAAGCACGTCTTCTTGTAAGACCTTTACATGAAAATGTCATTTGATTCATGTCATTTTGTTATTCAAATAAAGATAACTCAAACACTTTTGTCAACTAAGGAAAGACAATTATACCATGCGTTGGTTTATAGGTAAAAGTCACTAAGTACCAATTTCATAATCTTGTGCAAATTGAGTTTATTTACATTTTTTTTCACTAAAAATCTAATTTTTACAATACATTGTTAATTTTTACCTTAGTGTTTAAAACCACCTAGTTGCACATTTGTCATTGTTTATTTTAAAAATTTGACCACTTTTTTAAGCATTTATACTGTAAAAAAGCACTTAATGATTTTTACCTCTTCTATTTACCTGATTGTGTTGTCACATAATGATATCTAACTAAATTGTCATACATAAGGTTTGACATAAATATTAATAATAATGCAGACAAATAATGATACAATTTATTTTAAAATACATGTTTTAAGAAGTTTATTAGTTTAAAATTATTTTACACCAAAAACCCATTTTTTTTTTTACTATGCCAAAATATTTTTTAACGTAAATACAAATTATTGCTTTCTAAAAAAATTATTTTGAATCTTGTATTCTATAGAAAACATAAATTACATAATATTCATAATGAAAATAAAAATAATTCTAATAATCTGACAAAAAAATTAAATCTTATATTCTAACAAAAATAACATAAATTCAAACTACAATGGCCAACATTGAGTGTAAGTACTAAACATGATTCATTAAGTGTCCCCATCTGTATCACTAGTATCTGAAATGCCTGGTTCAGGTGCCACATCATCAATATTTTTACCATCTGCAGGTAAGTTTCGATACCAGTGATGTAACTCTTCCGGTATAATGTTTGTCTGGCACAATCTAACTAAATCCTTTTTTTTAGCAGCGCTAATATGCATCATATTAGTGTATGCCTGAGATAACTGAGGTAAGTTGCGAGGCCTTCCTCTACCAGTTACCAAAATCTTTTTGAATTCATCAGAATGGTTATACTTATAAAATATAACTCCAGGATACTTCTTTTCATACCGGAGGCACTTGACATTCAACCATCTGACCTTATTACCATCCTCATCAATATTCCTGTTGCGAATAATCTTTGAACTTAAATCTGGTAAATCATAGAAATCTGAATATTTAAGTTCTTCTACGTGGTATGGACTTTTATTTTTATTTTTTCCTCGATTTGACCGTGCCATTTTAAATATCTCTTTCCAATCATTCATCATGAACACTGATACATTCTTTTTAGCACTCTCGATAGCTGAGTGCATCGAATCACATTCCATAAAAGAATGACCTGACTCCAAAAACATGTGTTCTATAACATCTACGTGTGTTTTTGAAACAGCATATAACAATATAGCTGCCACATGCTGGTTACGATTTTGCCCTGCACAAGTATCGGAAAAGAAGGATAACTCAGTTATAATTTCAGGCAGATTTTGTATATACCTGAACAAAACAGACCCAATTTCACTACCTCCTCTTTTGCCATGCAGTTCGTTCCAACAGAAGCAATAAGCTTCATTATTTCCTCCTCCTTCATACAAAGTTAAATTATATACACATAATTTTCTGCTGTAGTATAGCTGTGATACTTCAGAAGATGGCAGCTGTAACACACTTTGCAAATCGAACGTCACTGTTTGGAAATTAATATCTGTTTTAGCACGTTCCTTATATACCTGTTTCATTTTATTGCAGCTCTCTTTCCGACTTAAATGCGCATCATAAGCAGATTGTAGTGACTCTTTTTGATTATTTTTGGCATTCAAATAATTGTTACATAAAGCACACTGGTCCTTTTTTGGTTGAAAAAAAGATAAGTTATACTCGGTACAAAATATGCGCCTATAAGTGTTACTGCTTATGGGAATGAAATTCTTTTCTTTACAATAATCTTGGTACAAACTATACATTTTAAGAATTGAAAGTTTTGTATCAAGATACTTTCTCTTACTTGATTTCCTAACATAATGTGGATCCATTGAGGGGAAACTTTCAATATGCTGTTTGACAACCATTAGTTGGTCTTTACTTGTTTTGTTCCCAGGCTCTTTTTTTCCTCTTTGGTCAGTACCAACAAAACAACCTGAGCTACCTAATCTTGATAGTGCTGTATTTATTGGACCATTGGATATACTTAAAGTTTTTTCAAAAAATTTTGCACAAACTCTGTATGTACCTTTATTATTGGACAAGCTATAATTTTTTGATACACCACGAGCGTTTTCACTTGTTTCATGAACTTTACGGCGTTTGGGTAATGTCCCAGTGACATGTTTTAGGATGAAATCTTTCTGCCTACCGTAATTACATAGAGACCAATAAGTTTTACAGATTTCTTTCCTGTCATCTTCGTTGAAATGCACTTGACATTTGAACCGGCAATGACTGCAGTCGATTGCTTTTGGATATTTTTTTTCCATTTTACCTCTCTTGGTGTCATATGGCATACACTTTGATCTCATTTCTATAGTTTTATTCACTAGCCACTTTGATGGGTTTGATTTTCTCTTTCTTGAAGCATCTTTATTTCCTTCATCACCTGATAATGTATCTTCATTGGGTTGATCAGGCTGGAATAAGGAGTCTGCATCACTATCTTCACTATTGCAATCCTGGAAAAAAACAGACAAATTCATGTACTTTGACTAGTGAAATATAACAGAAACAGATAAAATAAATATGTTGTATTGTTTGTAACAAAAATGTTTGTAATTAGACCTACCTGCAAATTATTATTATTTTTCGATGGCTGGAGAACTTCAATTTCTTTTTCATTAGTAACTGAATCTATAGGTCTAATCAATTCAATATTCTGTATGACTAAACTATTCATTGCCTCATCAGATGTTATTATTACCTCAGCAACATGTTCGTTTTTCTGTAATAAAAAGGATTAGTAATAAGTAGGCTAGAAGAAGTAAAATTATGGAAAATGTAATAATAATGTATAACCTTTTAGTAGGTTAGGCCTAATCTTACCTGAAAACTATTATCTGATAGCTGTAGGTATTTAACTTCATTTTCATATTCAAAATTAACAACATCAGCCTCATTATTTACATAATTTACAGATTTGACAGGTCTAATCATCAATTCATTATTTTGAGTGGGTGCATTGTTAATTCCTTCATCAATTGTTTGTATTGGCTCTGCAACACGTTCATTTTTCTGTAATAAAAACACTCGTAATAAGTATACTATCAGAAGTAACAAATGGAGTAGGTAAAAATAGTTTATAATTTTTTTAGTAGGCCAATCTTACCTGAAAAGTAATATCTGATAGATGTAGATTATTATTTTCATATCCAAAATTTATAGTATCAGCCTCATTATTTACGTAGATAACAGATTCGATGGGTTTATTTAATTCATTATTTATTGGTACACAATTATGGCTTACAGGTACATCAATTATTATCTCTGCAACGTTTTCATTTTCCTGAAATAAAAAAGTAGGATATTTAAAGTAGGCTTAGTAAGTGATAAAATAAACAACACAATTTGGAATTAAATGTTTTCTATCGTAGTAGGCAATATAGGTAATGTCTAATAATTATTAAAATTCATTGTTAATGTGGGTCTAATTTAGGCCTAGATGCATAGGCCTAAAGTTATTTCAATAATTAGGCCAATTAAAAACAAGATCAAAATCAGTAATACCTGTGATGAATAAAGATACAAGGAAATTTAGATTAAAATAAATTATAATGTAATATCATGTTTTTATAGGTTAGGCCTGTGTATTAATTTCTACAAATTATATTGGAGCATTAATATAACTTAAAACTTTCAACAAATTTATAATTTATATCACTAACCTCAAGAATTTGAAGAAAAGATTTGTTGTAATCTGATTCTGTTAAATGAACTTTTCTCAAATTCGTGTTGGTTTCGGAATTAGTTTCATTTCGTTTTATCTTCTTCGCAGCTAAAGCACACAACATCTTACCTCTTGATGTCATTTTACTGACATAGACTAAGTTATTTCTTTCTATAAGTTACAATAAACAGTATTTAATTTACAATAGAATATCACTAATTCACTCAACACTAATTCATCCAACAATCATAACCTCAACTCAAACTGGCTAGGAGCAGATAATGAATGAAAATCATGCCATCTTGATAAATGTGACATGGTAAAACTCATTAAGTGCATCATGAGTTTTACCTGGCAAACTAAAATACAGGATTTGCAGTTAGTGAATTTTTAATTCTCCTAAATTCCACTAGAGTGTAGCAATTGCACTAAATGAGTTTTTCCTTGATAGAAAATACATATTATATGAAAATTAACAACTAATGACAATTTTGGTAAAAAGTGTACTTAGTGACTTTTACCTCTATACCGACGATTCTTTTCTTTGATTTATCCTCCATACTTAGTTACAATAATATTTCATTTTTGGGCAAAGCATATATTAGTAAATTACGTTTCAATCTAGGCCTAGGTTTGTTAATAGTTGTTTATTTGGAACATAAAAACAGTTTTTTTCAAAATAAGAAATTTGAAATTGATAAATGTTTTTATACAGTTCTATTTAGAACTAAATTACAAAACTTTTTTATGCTTACGAAAAAAATACGAAAAATGTTTACTACTTGTTACATAGGCCTAAAGTTGAACTTTTTCCTTTCGTTACTGAACATTTTTTGTTTCTTGAGCTAATAACTTTTACAATTTCAAAAGAAACTAATTTTTAGTGGCATATTTGAATTCTTTGAAGTTTCTTCTACAAAAAAGGTATTGAACACTTTTGGATTGGGGTTCATTTACTATTTTTGGCGAATTTTTAAAAATATGCTTGCAAAACGCTAAAAACAGGCTTTTCAATTTTAGCTTTAACCATGCCACTTGGAGGGTTAACATTTGTGATTGTTAAAACAAACAAATATCCTTTGGGGAACGATACTAACTTAGCTCAAAGTATCTTTTCAAGCAATCGGAAATGTTTAGTGTCCCCTAAAAATGGGGGATTTTGGGGGCAACTCAAAATTTTTAAATGGGAAGTATGGTCATGTGATACCTCATTTAAAAGGTCTATTTAAGACTAGGAAAATGACGTAAAGAAAATAAAAATCGGACCACCCAAAACAAAATGGCGGCCCTAAACGTGTTGAAATGAATCGACATAAAGTTGCTAATATCTCGAGAATGGAGAGTTTTTAGAAAAAATTTCAAGAGACAAAAAATGTTTATTTCAAAGTGTTCGACCTTAAAAATTGCTTCCAAATCGATTTCGTAAATTTTAAGTCGACTCTTACATCTTAAAAATAAAATTTAAGAAATCGATTTGAAATCAATTTTTCAGGTCAACCACTTTGAAATAAACATTTTTGTCTCTTGAAATTTTTTCTATAAACTATTCATTTTAGAGATATTAGCAACTTTATGTCGATTTATTTCAACACGTTTAGGGCCGCCATTTTGTTTTGGCTAGTCCGATTTTTATTTTCTTTATGTCATTTTCCTAGTCTTAAATAGACCTTTAAAATGAGGTATCACATGACCATACTTCCCAT
This sequence comes from Philaenus spumarius, assembly GCA_018207615.1. NCBI lineage: Eukaryota > Metazoa > Arthropoda > Insecta > Hemiptera > Aphrophoridae > Philaenus > Philaenus spumarius. The sequence continues at coordinate 122,709 of JAGFPH010003578.1, read as the reverse complement.
TTAAAAATTTTGAGTAGCCCCCAAAATCCCCCATTTTTAGGGGACACTCAACATTTCCGACTGCTTCAAAAGATACTTTGGGCTAAGTTAGTATTGTTCCTCAAAGGATATTTGTTTGTTTTAACAAACACAAAAGTTAAAGTGGGGGGGGGAGGAGTGGGACTTTTAAGAAGCAGCTGGTATAATGTTTCCTATACTTCAAAATTTGTTTAAAATGCTGATTTTTTAAATATTAGTGGTGAAAACACTACACATGCCGCAATTCAAATTATTGGGGATGGTGTGTAACTATTTAGATCTCTGCATTACATTATGTACAGGTCACAGCCACCCCCACCCTACTTAGATCCAAGTGCCTCTGTCCTAATCAATCATGATTTCAGTGAAAATATCAGCGTATACAATAATCTGTTTGCATCGGTTTCGCCATGAGTCCTTGCGGCGAGCAAAGCGATCAGGAGCGGAGCTCCCAGTCAGCAATATTTAATTCCATTGGATTAGCGAAGGAACTATCAAACGTAATTACAAATTTAAGTCCACCAACTAATAATTAATCAAAATATGTATTTTTACCTTAAACCTACTGCAGTGTCGGGCAGATGTACACCATCAGGGTGTTAACTCACTATTTAATAACAAAAACACATTTTTCTTTGTCTGGAAGTACTGAATATGTCAACAAATACAAGACTGATTAATCCTCACACAAGCAAATTGGACCAGTGAGTCAACAAACACATGTTATTCGAGCTTTGGTTTGTATGGGGTTAACACGTTCACTGGTAAGGACGCACGTGTGAGCTTGAAATTTTTTATTGAAATAAAGACTTTTACTTTCCAAAAAAAGAAAAAATCAAAATGTTCAGCTCAAATTTAAAAGGATTAAGGAATTGGATAAAAAATAATTAAGGATGCTAACACTTAATAAATCTTTATTCTGCAAAACTTATTTCAGCGACATCAACAACTATTGTCAGCGTATAATGTTCACGAGAAAATCAAATTAAATTGGCACATATGAATTCACATTGCATATACAACTAACAGAAATCAACTAAGTATTAATAATATATAATAAGATTTGTTTGTAAAAAAAAAATACATTTTAGAGGTACTTCAGAAACATGTTTTTTTCAACAAAGCTCAATTTTCGGAGATTGAAGAAACTTTTGTTTTATAAAATATTTTTTTAAATATGAGCCACACTGAACACACCAGATATAAGTGTATGTTACCTCGAGCTTGTACGGGTTACTGCATTCTTTGTACTAAGAAAGACTGGATACCGCGAATGAAGCAATATTGAAAACAATCTTAATTCTATTAGCAGCTCACAGTAGTGTTATTTATTGTTACAGCAGACTCTCATAAATCCGGATCGCTAATCGGAGAATAAT
>JAGFPH010003578.1:101818-121212 GCA_018207615.1 Philaenus spumarius | reverse complement strand
TGTTACAGCAGACTCTCATAAATCCGGATCGCTAATCGGAGAATAATTTTTTTGTATTAATAAAAAGTCGGATAAAACCCACGCGATTACTCTGCATAGCATAAATTACATGTATTGGTGCGCTCATGTTTCAACAAAATTAATGCCGTTTACGATTCACAAGGCAGTGGATGTGTTAGTTACGTTTTTTTTAGTTTGTTATAGTAAATTTCTACAATTAAATTTACATTCCTTATTTATTATAAATAGATTTTCAAATTTTAGTGTTTTTTTTACGTACCGCGTTCCTTACGTTTATTTAAATTGTTTGGTACAGTAATGTAGCTTCTTTTTTATTGAAACCGTTCAATACTGTTCACAAACTTAATTTTTTCATTCCTGCGTTTTACTTAATTGGAGTCCAGTACTGTATTACGTACATTGCAGTACAATTAGTTGATGTGCTGAAGAGTGTTAAAGTATCGTTGGGTATCGGCACGAAGCGGCGGCGATAGTATGTACGGCTTTGCAACGCTCTTATCGGCCGCACGGCCAACTTGTGCCCAAATCCGGGAAATCTGGATTTTTCGGAATCCGGATCGGCCATCCCAATTAGTCCGGATTTTTCAGAGTCTACTGTATTTTTAATATGTTTCTGCTTACACCCAGCGAGGGTTAATTTAACTAAATTACAAGTGAAAGGGGATTCAATTTAAAAAGGATTTAATTTAATTTATCTTAGTTAATAAACAATTCATCTAAATATATCATATTACTATGTAACTGCACAATTTAGGATTAAGTTGACCTAAAATGTTGACGAGCCCAGGAATAAAAGACTACAAGTAAAAAGAAATGTGTAACTATATTACACAATATAACAGTCAGACAAGACTAGACAAAAAAGTTGTGTGCTTTTTTGCATCTCAGTTTTAGTCTAAGGCCTAGGATCTCAATTATTTGTAGATTATGGTTTAACAAAGGACTTGAAGCTTATGTTTGCCACTCGGTTCTTGTTTTTAACTTCAGTGTTTTCATTGATCACAAGAGTTTTAAAGTTAAACGTATACTCTAGAAATCTTGCATAATATTTCGTGCAATCAAATGATGGCAAATTAATGTCGTCCTGATAAACATTATAAATTTGTATAAACTAACACTGAATGTAATTTAATAATAAACAGAAATAACAGGTTTAGATAAATATTTTTAAACGGGTAATATATTAATTCAATGACCAAAAGGGCAAAAGGGTTAAGAGTATGTTATACATTTTTACTCCACAAACTGCAGAAACATAAGGAGGGCTGAACCCTCTACTGATGGACGCCCATCCACATTTCTTCAAATATATTTGACATCATTCTTAAAATGTAATTGTTACACATGAATTTTATTCATCAAACATATTTTTACAAATTGATTGGCTAAACATCTTCCTAAAACTCTATTTGTACGTCATATCAAATCAACTTGTCAAACGACTTTTCTACAATTTACTTCTCAAATCTATTTGACAAAATTGATAGTGGACGGTCAGCTTAAAATTTATTTTATATAAATCAGAATACAATTAAGTCGACTATACCTAGTATTTAAATATAGACTTTGGACTGTTAAGCGTTTACCTTTATTTACACTTTTCATTATATCTTGCAAAAACTGTCTCCCAGTGTTCCCCGTGGCCGGAGACAGCTACGACCTCGCCGTTGTGTTTGCGAGCTTGTTCTTCGCATTCTTCCAGATTGGCTTCTCCGTTCATGAAACGACTCCCAAAGCCGGAATGGAAAGTCAAATATCGTTGCTGGAAAAATACAAAAACTTTTACTAATTTCCCGTCGAACCGACAATCATAAGGTGTGATATTTCATCGACATTGAATATCAAACAGATAGCATCATGCGATTCTGGTTCTTCCCCCCCAAAAAAAAGCAAGCTAAAGGAAAACGTTTTGACACCAATCCTCGATAATGAGATGGCCACGACCCTGCAGCTGAAAGCCCTTACGAAAGAAGCTTTCTAGAAATGCTTCCTACTGTGTTGGTAATAAAAATATTCACCGTATTTGTGATCACACCTCGTAGATACTTTTTATGATGGCCAAATTGTTCATTGTTACAACATAAGGTTTAGAGAAAAGCTCCAGTATATCATTCATACGAGGGTCCAGAAAGTAAAGAACAAATGTGCATCGCGCGCAGCGCAGATCCCCACTACTGTGATTACGTGCGCGGCCGCTTGCCCCTTCCTTTCTCTTCAGTGTGAGGTGAGTCTCGTTGCTGTGTGGTCGTGCTACTTTTTTTCGCAGCGTTTTAAAATGGCGGCGCTAATCGAAAATCCCGCCAAATGTGAAGTACGGAGTGTAATCCGCTTTTTGAATGCTCAAAAAGTTAAGCCCATTTAAATTATAGGCAAATTAAAGCCGTCCATAGTGAAGATGCGATGAATGAGTCATCAGTAAGAAAGTGGTGTATCATGTTTAACCAAGGAAGAACTAACGTGCATGATGAAGATCGGAGCGGGAGGCCATCACTAGTCACGGATGAACTGAAGCAAAAAGTTGAAGAAACAAATCAGGAAAATCGACGTTTCACTTTGACGACTTTACATGACTCTTTTCCACAAATTTCACGATCACTCCTACATGAGATAGTGACAGATAATCTTGGTTACAAGAAAGTGTGTGCTCGGTGGGTGCCTAAGATTTTGACGGACGACCATAAGGCGAAACGCATGGGGGCAGCCCTTGAATTTTTGACTCAATATGACAAAGATGGAGACCAATTTCTTGATCGTATTGTTACGGGAGATGAAACATGGGTTTCGTATAAGACTCTAGAAAGCAAGCGTCAGTCAATAGAGTGGCATCACACAAATTCGCCCTCAAAACCCAAAAAGGAAAAAACATTGTTGCAGACTCGCAAAGTCATGGCAACGGTTTTTTTGGGACCGAAAGGGATTAATCCGTGTGGATTTCATGCCACGAGGTGCAACAATAAACTCAGAATCCTGCTGTGAGACTCTTCAACGACTTCGTCGCGCCATCCAAAACAAGAGGCGTGGAATGCTGTCGGCTAAAGTTTTTTCATTCACGACAATGCCCGGCCTCATGCCTCAGCACGAACGCAGCAAGAACTCCAAAGTCTGAAGTAGGAAATCTTTAGTCATCCTCCCTACAGCCCTGACCTCGCACCAAGTGATTTTCATCTGTTTCCAAAGTTGAAGCAATTTTTGGGTGGAAAACAGTTTGGAAATGATGATGAACTTAAAGAAGCAGTGATAATATGGCTCAAATCTTTCGCGGCTGATGAGTATAACATCGGAATAGAGAAACTGGTCCCACGTTACAACAAGTGTCTCGACAACAATGGCGATTACGTAGAAAAGTAGAATAAGGTACTATGGCTGTGTAAATAAAGTTTGGTGTTGATATCTTTTGTTTTTATTTAAACATGCTAAAACGTTCTTTACTTTCTGGACGACCCTCGTAGATTGAAATTATATGGAAACATTCATTTTTATATAGGCTTAAAGCTATACAATGGATTACCAAATCACTTAAAGATGCTGCCATGTAGAAAGTTTAAGGATACTATAATGTATTTTTAAATGACAAACTATTGGGGTAGTGAATATTTTGTTAAACATTGTACTTTCAGGGTTCATACAGGTTTTTCAAAAAGAATTTCCAGGACAATTCTAGGACACTTAAACCACACAATTCTACGGTAAGAAGTATTTTTTTTTAGATACAGCTCTTGAACGAAAAATACATGTCATAAAAAGTGATGAGATTAGAATCAAAGAATGTTTTTTTTTTTTTTTTTATGTCCCCAACCAAAATAGGCCGGATGAGAACAAAACCATTAAAAAAAAAATAGTAAATAACAATGATTTTGGAACTTAAGAAAATTATTTTACAGAATTGTCAAGGACTGATGAACTGTAATTTATATTTTAAATAATTGCATAATTGAAATACGTGAAGTGGGAGTTAACTAAAGAACATATGAAATTGAGTCATTGAAACATTGTTTCCTGGATGGGGTTTGGCCAATTGTATAAATATATTTTGATTGAAAACAATTTACATTATTGAATTACTAAACAAAAGAGAAAATTTGTGTATCTTTAGGTTGTCAACTAACAACAGAATCTAATTAAGTTAATTTGTTAAAAATTGTCTCAACTGTTAGTTGTTTCTTTTATAGAAAAACTTGAACAACTTGTAATATTTTGAAAAACCAGCTTCTTTGATTCTATTGTATGCCCAATCATCTTCCCATTTATATATAACTAGCTGACACGTACGGCGTTGCCCGTGGTGGTTAGTATTTTCAGTCTTTTTAACGTATTGTATTCTTTTTAAGTGTTCAGTCAGTGAGTGGTATTTGGCTTTTATATATTATATAGATCTTAAATAATAAAATCACTATTGTCATAATAATAAAAGATCTGAAATTATGATTTTAGTAACTTTGATCCCCCCAAACCCCTCCTAAAATTTCGAAATTTTTCATACCCTTTCTTAGAGAGCGCCTAAGGCCCTAGAGGAAGCTACATACCAAATTTCATTCCAATCCGTTCGGGCGTAATTTGAGGATGATCAAAAACGCATTGAAAACGCAAGGAAAAATGCAAAAACGCCTATTTCTGGCGTAATTTTGGGAGAATCTCAAACATTTTTTAACAGACTACTTTTAGGCCTTAAACGAACCTAAGTACCAAATTTCAATATTTTCTGTCAAGTAGTTCTCGAAAAAGCTGAGAAAACGCAAAAAATTGCTAGAAAAACGCGAATATTGGGCGTATCTTTGGGATGTTTTCAAAATCCGTTCTTAGTGCGCGTCTAAAGGTCCAACTGAACATGCATGACAAATTTGAACTTATTTGGTTCAGTAGATTTTTAGTTCTGCTGATGAATGAATCAGTGCCATTTCGCTTTTATTTAGATAGATAATAATGGGTAATTAATTACCTTATTTTTATCCATCGAGCACTCTAAAATATATCCTCTCTGGATTACCGTTTAATCCTTTTCCATTTATGTTTAAAATTTAACGGTGAGACTTTTTCCATTGGTGGAGAAAGTCTAACTATTAAATTTCCAAATTACTATCGTATGAATTTTCAACAACCTGGATTCTCTCATCTTAAATTGTTATTAGGTTTGAACAGTCAAAACTAGTTACATGTACGCATGGTATACATACTCAGATCAGTAAATAAAATTTAGAAATTAAATCAGTATTTTGGAATAGAGGGCAAAATTCCAGGACAGAAACCTAATTTTAAATGACATCAAAGTAAATTCAAGGACAATTCCAGGTTTTCCAGGACGCATATGAACCCTGACTTTGGTTGTTGTTTAGCTGTAGTTTTGTTTAGTTTAAGCAACTTTTGACAAGTAAGCTGTTCATTGACAAAGTAAATGTTTGTACTCATGTTTGTACAAATTAATTCTTAACATTAACAAATCTTCTTATATTGCTCTTGGTAACTACGCTGACTCTGTGCATGAAAGATATGAAATCGATGTTGTTAAATAGAAATAGTTTAACCCTCCCAGTGGCATGGTTAAAGCTAAAATTGAAAAGCCTGTTTTTAGCGTTTTGCAAGCATATTTTTAAAAATTCGCCAAAAATAGTAAATGAACCCCAATCCAAAAGTGTTCAATACCTTTTTTGTAGAAGAAACTTCAAAGAATTCAAATATGCCACTAAAAATTAGTTTATTTTGAAATTGTAAAAGTTATTAGCTCAAGAAACAAAAAATGTTCAGTAACGAAAGGAAAAAGTTCAACTTTAGGCCTACATAACAAGTAGTAAACATTTTTTGTATTTTTTTCGTAAGCGTAAAAAAGTTTCGTAATTTAGTTCTAAATATAACTGTATAAAAACATTTATTAATTTCAAATTTTTTATTTTGAAAAAAAAAAACAGTTTTTATGTTCCAAGTACACGACTGGTAACAAACCTAGGCCTAGATTGTAACGTCATTTACTAATATATGCTTTGCCCAAAAATGAAATATTATTATAACAAAGTGTAGAGGATAAATCAAAGAAAATAACGGTATACTCGTCTTTCCTTAGTTCACAAAAGTGTTTGAGTTATATTTATTTGAATAACAAAATGATATCAATCTAATGAAAAGCCGCTACCCTACACGCTGCATATAGGTCCCCATTTGTATAACGTGAGAACCCACGCGCTTGACTTTCTCACTAGAACTGACATTTCAACTGTCGACTGGACAGACATAAAACCGGTTATTCCTGGATTACTTACTACCGTTTCAAACTCCAGACTTTGCTCTACAAAATCGTGTAAAGAAATCTGTCAAAACATAAGGCACTGCCTTCCCAATATCGATTGACAAATGGCCTGTTTATTGGTTGAGAGACTGTCCAATCGCAAGGGTTTACAGTAATTCTTCAATAAAATAGTAATTTTACAGTGACGTCTGATTGGAAGACACCAACAGAAAGATAAAATCATGACGAATCCAATGGTATCGTTATAATTGCCAAAGAAATATTAGTGTAGACTGTCTTAAACGTTGAAGAAGTGGGAAATAACAGTACAATTGTATACAATTCGCGCACGGAAAGAGCTGTAGACAGATTTGCATATTTTAAAACGATGATTACGTATGTAAATATATGTTTTACGAAAAAGTTGTAAATACAAAAATTAAAGTTTGATTCATTTTCTTTCCAATGGTGCCAGTTTTATTGCGATTGGATGATTCTAAGTGGGTTAAATTATCGCTTATGCAAATATATGCAAATTCTCGCTAATTGTCGAAATAGCTGTATCTTGCGCCTGAGAGAACGTCACTTTGGGCAGTCTGCCACTGGGAGGGTTAAAGAGAACCACAAACTGTAAATACCTAGGAATTACTTACGACTCAAATGTTAAATGGGACGTTCATTTTGGAAATATAGTAAAAAAAGGAAAGTTTTTGGTCTATGCTTTCTATAGATTAAAACAAATCTTAACAAAAAATCAGTTATTACTTGTATACTATGGACTCTTACATAGTACAGCTGTATATGGAATAATCGGTTGGGGTGGACTATACAATACAGCATTAGACCCGTTAGCAAGACTTCAAAAAAGTCATTTAAAAAAAAAAAAATTTTATCAACGATCAAGATACGAATAAACCATTAGATATAAAACAAGTGTTTGTTGCTAAAGCTATAACACACCTGTACCAAGAACTTAAAAGTGAATTCTTAAACAATGCAATAAATACTAGGTTTAAGAATATTTCTCTACCAAAACACTCTCTAACCATTGGGTAGAGAAGCTACGTCCACTATGCAACAAAGTAGGTCAATGAAATGCCAAATAAGTTAAAATTGCTAACTTATAGTGAAAATGCTATAAAAAATAAAATAAGTGAATTTAGTATAGAGTAAATGAATTGAATGTATATGAAAGAAAGCTTTCTTTTTTTTTTCTTCTAATGAATTAAATTAATTGACAAGTGTGAAAATCTAGGTGCATTTTATAAAAACAATATACACCAATTTCAAATAAAAATTATTATATATTATTATGTTGTATTATATTATATTATACTATCACATATATTATTTCTCAGGGCCATTTTTTTGTCGGTACGCCATAACTTCCTTAATAACTTGAATGAGGCATCATTTTAAAGCTTTCCTTAACCACTACACCGGAAAAATATACAAAATACAATTATACTAAAAAATACAAAAAAAAAAAAGAAATAAAGAATCCAAAAGTAACAGTGACGTAAGATCAAGTAAGTTGTATATTATTTTCCTGGCGTTGGCAACACTGATGATAACAATACCCAGCTGGAGAGCTGCCGTTACGCCACTACATTGCTATTTTTAACTAATTGTAAGTAAACACATCTATTCTTTACTTCAACCCTCAACTATGCCCATGGCGCTCTAAATACGCACTATAAGCACTATATGATACTAAATATACGGTGTGTACTTTAATTAAGTGGGATTTAAGTAAGTTAGAATATGAATGCTTCGCACGGGTCAGATAGTATTATATTATACTATTATATTATAATTGGGCTAGGTATTTCTAGAACAATTTAGTTACTTTTTTTATCTTCAAATATAAGGACCTATGTACGGGCATCTTTGCCCCCTATTAATATGTAAAGGAATTTTTGGTAATAAATTCATTCAATGCATTCATTTGCTAGGTTGCAATAATAATAAAATAAAAACTTAATATAATAAATAACTAATGAGCTTGACTTGTGAGAAAGTAACTTAGATAAAAAAAACCTGAACACAAAATCTCACAATAAATACGTTTACTAACCTCAAACGTGTTTCAACGACAATGTCACCATCCTCAATTATGGCGTTATAGTTTGCTTACTGTAGCCCGCGCATCACTGAGGATGGTGACATTGTCGTTGAAACGCGTTTGAGGTTAGTAAATGTATTTATTGTGAGATTTTGTGTTCAGGTTTTATTTTATCCAACTAAATATAAGCTAATATGTAATACATGTGAGTTTCAGGGTTTTTAAACATCAAAATAGTAGTATAACGTAAAAAGGGTCATAAGGTAAATTTTGGACATTAGCCTAATTTAAAAGATTTAGTTATTTCATAATATTAATGAACATAGAAATTCAAAGGGAAATGCAGACATTAATTAATAATTCAGAATAAATCAAACATAATATTAACTTCATGTTTAATTTCAGTTTTGTTTAAATATTTAAATTATGTTTCATGATGTGTCAAAATATGAAAAACATTTAAAAGGTATTGGAGGGTTTGAAGTTATGGTCCACTAAGTTTTTAGACAGTGATGAATAAATATCGAAAGACGATTCCAGACATTGTAAGAAATAAACTTGATAGATTATGTTGGGAGCCTGTGTGACTCATCTATGATAGAGACAGAAATTTTGTCCTGAAATGTTGGTACCTAGCGTTACTAGTCGTAGGGGGACATATTTACGGTCCCCTGGAAAAAACAGCTTCTCATTGGTAGCCTGGAGATAGATTCCCATTGGTCTTCTGGTTTTTATGACGTCACATGGCGTGATCGAAAGGAGAAGGAACAAGAAGGACGCTTCTAGCACTCTCATCAGTATTACAGTACAGAACAGACCTGTTTTGCGTTCAGTCCAGCAAAATGTTTTAAAAAGTGCTTTTTTGCGGTAGTTAAAGTAAAACTACCGTTTAAATATGTTTAAAGAGGAGTAAAGACAGTGCCGTATAGTGTACAGTAACGAGAATGTGAATATTGTTCGTAAATTGTCTTAAAACTATCAACTTTGAAAGTTTGCGTGCACGCGCGTCGTGGTTTCCAAATCTTTACATAAAGATCTTATAACAAGTGAAATGAAAGTCTAAGTGAATCAAAATCTACGTGGCTAAAGTGCGACGAACTAAAGAATAATGGGGTTTTCTATTTTAATGGAATTCACATGTGTAGTAAGTTTTTTTCTCTTTGTAAATTCATATCTATTTCTTTAAAGTGCACTATAAAACAAAGAATCGTAAGTAGTAAATTAATTTAACCAAGTCTGCATTTGAATAAGTTATCAATATAAGTTTGTATGTTTAAGGTAAATTTATTAATAATGAATTTGTGTGTTTGAGTGTGTGATTGCAATAGTTAAAATGATGAATTGCCAATTTGAGCTAATAATTAATGTATGTGTTTTTACAATTTAAAATGATTCAGTAAAATATTAATGCCAACCACTATGAGTTTTTAGTTTGAGTTTTTATCCTTTCCAGAAGTACTTTGTGGTAACGGACCTTGTTTAAATCATAAATTCAGTTTTTAGTTTTTCTTTGTAAGTAGAACAAAATGGCGACAGTCTTTGGTGAACGGGACAGTTTGGAGGCAAAGTTGTCATGTGACAAACATGGCGGCCATGGTTCTGGACGAGTCCAATTTTAACCAGAGAACTGTTGTCATAGATGAAGATAGTTATATGTGTAACAGATATTTCAATGATCAGCTGTTGAATAACAGATGTGATCAAAACATAACCTAACTTCAATTTTGGGGTTATGTTTGTTTGTTTCATTGGGTATAAGGTGTTGTAATATTTTAAAATGATAATTAATTAATTAAATAAGTAAATGGATTGAAGGTAGGAAATAATAAATAATTGTTACACAGTAAAGGTATTTTTTTATTTTAAAAATAACTTAGAAATATTTTTGTCAAAATTAAATTTTTATTTTTCATTTTTTTTGTTTTCTATTAATAAATTGTTTGTAAACGGCTTGCAAGGAGGCAGCACGTTACAAAATGGCGCCCGAACTTCTTTACCACAAACGAAAACACTGGGAAGGATGACTTTGATGGAATCATAGTGGTTGGCTGTATTTCAAAATTTTTGAAAAAGTTTTAAAAAAGTTTTTAAGGTTAATAAATAAAGATTACAAAGGGTTAATTAATAATTATACGATGGCAGAACTAAATGATTCTGGTATTTCGATATTAAATCATTCAACAAATGACAGTGTCTTGGAAAATGAAAATAAGGTAAATACAGAAGTAAATTCTGTTACAAATATGGAAAATGTAACAGAAGGTAATATTGAACAGGTAGCTAGTAATGTCAATTCAAGACAAATCTCAGATAGTAGTTGGGATATGATGGTTAAATATTTTGAAAAATTAGATAACAAATCAGACACTAACTTTGAAAAGTTAAATAAAAAATCTGATGAATTTAGATTAGAGGTAAATGGTAAAATTGACAGTTCTAAAAAAGATTTTGACAATTTCAGATTAGAAGTCAATAATAAGATTGATAATTCAAAGAAAGACTTTGATGAATTAAAAAATAATATTGAAGACAAGTTAAGTGAGTTTAGACAGGAAATAAAAGAAGAAATAGCAAAATTTGATGAGCCGTTAGAGGTTTCAAATGTTAATAATACAGTGAATAATGTTTCAAAAGAAGTAGAATTTGATGATAGGCCTAGTAATAATAATATGTTAGTAGAGGTTAGGGAAGAAATAAATAATAATAAGATAGTTGAAAATATTTTTGAATTTGAGGGTGACCAAAGTGTCACAGATTGCATTAAGGATGCATGTAATGTTGGATTTAATGATAAAGGATTTGAGGTTATGTTAGAAGGAAATAATAAGGAGATAGGGTGTGAAAATGTAAAAGTTAGATATAATAAATTTCAAAATATTGATAGGCCTAGAATCAATTTTAAAATAGATTTAGAAGCATTGCTTGGCTTGTATAGTAGTGAAGATACTATGGAGAGTTGTGTAATAGAAATCTTTGAAAAAATTAAACAAAATTATGATCAAGAAAAGTCAAAGTGGGAGTATAGGTTAGGCTATAGTCAACTAACTGTAGGCGAAAAAGTTCCTAATGGAAGTAGACGTAGGTTAGACCTACATGTATTGCAGTTGCCGAGTAGGAGGAGAAAGAAAGAATATAATCAAGGATGTGTCATGTAAATATACCGAAGGGTAAACTAAGATAGATTGCGTAATAGATAGGCTACGCACGGAGGTGGTGCTAATGTACAGTTTAGACAAGTGGTTAAGGATAAATTGTTTGATTTTTTGGTAATAAATAATGAAATAATAAGGAAGTTTGATTCTATAGAGTACTAAATTGAATTTAAATAAATAATTTGTTTTTGAATAATAATAAATCGTAATTAAGGCAATTTTAAATTAGGAAAATTTGATTAAAGAAATGGAAATAATTTTTTAAGGAAAGTTAATGAGTTTTTAAGTTTAAATAACGACTTGAAAGAAGGTTAAGGTTTTTTATGCAATAAAATAAAAGGTTTTCGTCCGAAAGAGGATAATTATGAGTCTTAAGAGACAGTTGAACTGAAAAAGAGTCTTGTGTCACGTCTTGTAATCAAAGAAAGTTAAATTGAAGCAATATAGGTCTAAAGAAAGATTAATTGGAGGTTATGTTTATGAGTTATTATTATGTTCGTCAGTTGGAGGAAGTTTGAGTTATGTTTATTAAGTGGAAGAAATGTTGTTTTTTGTGGAGTTGAAGGTTTTAAGTTGCCAAAGTGCACATCGTCGTCGTTGAATTAAGGAAGTTGAAGGTATTATCTACGTGTTTTTTGAAGAATGATCGTCGCATAGGAAAATCTCCTATGATTATGTTTTATGAGTTTTTAAGAGGTGAATCGTCATGTGTTAATTGAGGAGTTGTGATTAATTTAAAGTTAGACAAAAGATTGCTGAAATGAAATGGATATTTGAAGAAATGTTAAGTTAAGATGAAGACAAATACAATCGACAAAGACTCTATCTAAAGTTGGTGTTTAAAGACAAATACAGTTATAATAGGTTAGGAAAATGTTATTTAAGGAAGAAAATTGTTTGAAGGAAGTTTTTAATGAATAAATATTAGTTGATTAATTTCAAGAAGAGTTAATGAAAATTTTGAGATGTAGGCTAGGCCTAAATAAGTTAAAGTTGCCTTATAATACAGATATTAAGAAATTTAAAAAGGAATGAAGCAAGTTTAATAATTAAAAGAAGATTAGTTCAGGTATATAGACTAAATGTTTTGAATAATACATAATTGATAATTTATAATTTGCAAGTTAGTTGAAAATTGAAGTTAAAATAAATAGAAGTATGTAAAGATTTAATAATAATAATAATAATAAATTTGAGATGAAAGGGTTTCATTTAAACAATAGAAAGGCAAAACACCAAAGGATGATAGGCAATGCTTGAGGGGGTTGAGGAGTTGGAGGGGGTGTGTTGGGTCTATGTTGAACTGAGTAGGCATAGATATCAACTGGCACACTTCCGAAAACGAGTCATCCCCGTAAACAGCATAAGTGTCCTGCCAGTTACTAGAAGAGAACATAATAGAAGGATGCCAGAAGGGTAGTCAAAAGGAGATTAATGAATGAAACCTGAAATTAATAAATAAATAAATTTTGAAAAGATATAATGTGGTAGAGTTACGGAAGTACTACATTGCAAACCAAACCTCTACGCCGACGTAATTTATTATTAGGTGTTAGACTTTAATTAATGGCAATGTTAGTAGGTTAATACATTATGAGATAAGTACTCTATATAATTATGATATATAAATGAATATTGTAAAATGATAGTTATGATAACTTGATTTGTTAAGAATATTGAAATATGGGTGTAGCCGGGTGTGGCTTAATACGTCATTATTGTAGGTCACTAGAGATAGCAACATTGAGTCACATCTGGTGATTTAAGGGTAAGACGTCCCTAAAAAACGGTCAAGTAGCTGGTGTGCATCCTAACAAGGTGTACACTAGTGATTTTAGGTTGTTGGGTCCTTAAAAAACCTTCTGAATTTCGATGTTGACTAGATGACGTGTCGCATCATGTGCACAATCCATATGATTGTTAGGTTTAGTAGTGTACATACACGAAGTTGTTCTTAGTTTATAGTTTGTTTTGTTTAAATTTCATAGGTTGTGGGTAAACCGTGAAAACCTTCTTATTGAAAGGTTGATTGATAGTACAGGCAGACTGTTATTGGTCAATCTTGTTTAAAGTTCATAGGTTGTGGGTAAACCGTGAAAACCTTCTTATTGAGAGGTTGATCAATAGTGTAGGTGTTTTTAGAGGTACAAGGTGTCTCTTCTTTGTTGTGTACGTCTGCCAATATTGATCAACCTCGTTTAGTCTTCTATATCTCTTCTCTTTCTCCGTCCTTTCCGTTTTTTAATAAGAAAAAATTTTTTTCCTTGTTGGTTGTTTTCGTCATAAAGTTCAAAAAGATGAACTTAGAAATTCCGCATGGCTGTTGTTGATTAGTTCTTTGAAATTTAAGGCGTTTTTCTTTTAATAAATCCAAATTCCTTATCTATCTTTCCCTTTCCCTCTCCTGATCCATTGACAGGAGAAGGGTTGTCCAATCCCTAAAAAACATGTCTATTATATCCGTCTTTCACTGCTGATCTTACGGTCAGATCCAATCTCACATCCTCCACCATCTTATACATTCAAGAAAGAGAAGAAAAATTCATAGTTAATAGATTTTTTGTTTCATGTGAATGATTTAATATTTTTAAAATAAGGTAACCGAGTTTTTGAGGGGGTTATATAAAAAAGTTGGCAAGTCATACAATAGAATGAATGATGTATGAATGACATGTTAGATTTAAGATATATATTGTAATAATGATTATTTTTGATGACATATGTTGTAAATTTGTATAATAATTGGTCAAGAATCGAAGTAAGAATGTAAAGTAAAGTAAATTTTTGCATAATAAAGTAAAATTTGCAAAGTAAAGAAAATTTATGCAAAGTAAAATAAAGTAATGTAATGTAAAGTAAAGTTGAAGTGGTAAATGAGTTCATGATAAGTAAAGTAAATGATTTTAATTGTTATCTCAGAGAGGATACAATTGTTGTATTTCATAAATAAGTTATGAATGTAAAGCAAATTAATGAGTTGATTCAGTTTGAATTTGAATTTGAAGTTTTAATGTGGAAGAAGTGATGTAATGGATTTTAATTGTTATCTCAGAGCGGATACAATTGTTGTATTTCATAAAAAAATAGTTTATGAATGTAAAGCAAACTTATGATGCAATAATGAAATGTTGATTTTATTGTTTTTAGAGGTGAAACCTATAATAAAGATTTATGCTGAGGATAAATATGTTTGTGAACTTGGATTGTCTCGACTTACAATACATTGATAAGATGTTGCATATTGTATATATAAAATTTTTCTTTTCAGGTGAAAATTGGACTCTGTAAAAAATTTGTATTGTATATTAGCCTACAACGGATATTAGCCGTTGTAAGGCGGAAAAATCGGGTTTTATATTAAATTATAAAATTCGATGTTTTCAAGGCCGGACTTCGGTGAGTGTCAATTGTAGGTCGAAAATACAAGTTAAATCAGAGCAAGGCTTATCTCCCAAGATGAACCTTGATCTAGGACACGTCAAGAAAGGAAATCTGACTTAGCCTGAAAGTAGCTGAGTTTTGGGGGAATAAAGGAATCCAGGAATTTTATGCATTTGTGGTTTTCATGGTTTAATACGAAGCGCTAAACGCGTGAGTTACGGCCGTGTGAATTTCAAATCATAAAAGGTAACACTACCAAAGTAAACAGGGGTTAAAGTTAAGGGAAAAGTTCAATTTAACTCGAAACTGAAAAAGTCAGACATTTTTGGAATCTACATAAGTAGACAAAAACAAAAGGTTAAATAAGAAAAAGTCAAATTATTGAAAATAAAAAAGTTAGCTTAAGTGTCAAATTTCACACACCCTAAAAAGGGAGAAATAATTAAAATCAAAGGTTTTCACTCACAAGAGTTATTAAAGAATGAATAGTTCTGTGTAAAAAAGGGAACAAAAAGTAAAATTAAATTAAGATAAAATGGTGAGAGTTTTCACGCCTTTTAAAGTAATAAAAGTTGAATTTTTAAATTTTAAAAAAATAATAAAGTAAAGAGATTTAGGGTTAGATTAACATTGTATTGTTAGGAAACCAGTAACTTAAATATTTTTCGCGTAGTAAATAAAAAACCCCCAAAGAACTTTTTTGCGATTGTAGGCTAAGTCCCAGAAGAAAGAAAATAAGTAAAAACGGTGAAAAGTGTTAGAACTGTACAGGTGTTAAAGACAATCGGCGTAAACGAACAAAAAAGACATTGAACGCGAAAGACAGTCGCGGAAGTCGCGGAAAATTGTAAACGTGCCGCGCACGCGTAAAAATCACAGTACAGACACGATTCAAAAACGTACGGATAGCCAAGAACAATCTGGAAAATGTGCAAAAAGAAAATTAAGGAAAACTTAAAAGGAAAAAAAGATACAGCGGGAAATCAAAAACAAGTAAGATGCAATGGCCAAAGTGGAAGGGATGAAGTCGCGATTACAGAAAGGGGCGTCAACGAGCAACCGGATTAACCAGAGAAATTGGTGTTTTCCAGGAAAATGGAAGGAAAAGAAAAGAAGAAAATTATATAAAATTAACCAGGGCGAATTTAGACACATTTCAAGACCAAAAAAGTTTATACAAAAGAAAAATTGGCTTAATGAAAAAATGAGGGAAAGGGCATGTAAGAAATGACGTCACGAAGTGTATAAAGGATTGAACGCGAAAAATCCACGGGCTTACTCTGGCTTACTCTCTCGGAATCACTTACTCTCTCGGAATCGCTGACTCTCTCATTCGCTCGAAAACTCACTCGAGATTCAAATTGTTACGAATGTAGACTTCACGTCACTCTGCAGCAAATAGTTTTTCTTCGTTAAACTTAAATAACTTTTAAATATAAACTACAAGTCAGAAGTAGTTCTTCAGGAGCAACTCTACGGCCTATCCAAATGAGTTAATGCAAAAATAACTCTATTTGGCGATACTGAGACGACATAGGCAATCCTTCAGGACATGATCTTCTAAACGGAACTTCACTTCTCACGAACCAAGGAAGAAATAGGATCAACTGTAACTCTACTAGATTCTACCAGATCTGCTCTTCAAGTACATCTGTAGCCATCATATCAACCCAACAACTTTAAATCAGAAAATCCAGGCTACCAGACACAGCATCATATCAGCTCCAGCACCAGCCCATCAACATAGCGGCATCCATCACGGAAAACCGGAGGTGAAAAACGCTGAATTAAGGTCTGTGTAAACGAGAATACGTTGTCCCCCATTTTAATTAATTGCCTGAGTAAATTCAATAAAAATATTTAAAGTACTGGTTGAGATAGGTTAGTTTCAAATTAAATTCAAATCATAAATTAAATAAATGTAAATTCGATATTCCCTAAATTTAAATAATAAATGTAAATAAGTTAAATTCAAATAATTTAAAATTAAATTGATTATAAAATTAGACTGTCTGCCAAGCCTATTAGAAATTAGAATTATAGGTTTAACATTAATATTGGATAGAAGTTATATGTACAAGCAGATGGTGAGGAAAACGAGTTGTTTATGTTTAATTTTGAAAAGGTTTTGATTTTGAATTTTGAATAAATTAATTATTAATTTTTATACTGAAATACTGAGAGTAATCAATTACCTGTTTATGGTTATCCATTCATGATAATTTCCTTTATTAGAAATAGTATAATAAATGTGTTTAGCTGTAGAAATAATCAAAGCACAAATAAGGTAAGTTATAAGGGCTGTTCCACTGTTCTCATTTCCCTGAGATCAAAAATAATCAAGAGTTCTCCTAAATTAAATTCAGAGCTAGTAAACTTATTAATTTCTGGAAGCTATTTTAAAGTGTTAGAGTCAGTCGAAATACTTATAGAAATAGGTATCAGACACCCAGTTGCATCACCTAAGCTAAAGATAAAATTTTGGCTAAAGGCTTCCAGTAGGTGTTGTAACTTATTGTACAACAAAAGAACGTCAGCACGCGATTGTTCGTTGTATAATTGGCTCCCGAACGTGGGGCAGAACAACGTCAATAGGTGTTCCGTTGTATAATTGGCGCCCATAAGTGGAAGGCGAAAATTTAACTAAAGGTTAAATTTAGTCTTGAACAGTCATAACTATTATTTGTGCTTTACATTGTTGTGTTAGATTAAGAATATTTCTATGCATTGTGTTATACTACGACTATTCTTGAGTGTTTAAAAATTTTCCTGGGTTCGTGAAGATTTCGTGAGTTAGAGGGGGAGTAATATAAAACAAATAAAATAAAATTTTGTCGTGGTAAATCGGGTTAAATTAGGGTATTGAATAGTATTTTAAAGGGGTATAAAAGTAAATAAAATTTTATTGAGAGATTTTATCCGCGACAAATAATCAAAGAAAATAAACATGGCTAGCAAAGAGTTGAAAGATTTTTTCGAAAGTTATAAAAAAGACAAGGAGGAGGCGAAAAAAGAAAAAGAAGAAGAAAGAAAACGTGCCGAAAAAGAAGAAGAAAGAAAACGTGCCGAAATGAAAGAAGTAGAAGAGAGGGAACGTAAGGAGGAGCGAAGGCGGCTTAAGGATGAAAAAATCCGGGAAGAAAAGGAGTTAGAAAAAAATCGTCTACAACAAGAGAAAGAAGAAGAGAAAGCTCAAAGGGAAAGAGATCAGAAAGCATTGTATGGGTTGATATCCGGAAAAATCGGCGAAATTAAAGAGGATTTGAACCAGGAAACGCGTAGGTGCATAGAACAAAATAATAGAGTGGCGGAAAAAATTGAAGATATTACTGGGACAATTCAAGTATTAGAAAGCGCGAGTAGGGATACAAATAAACTCAATGATCAAAAATTTGCGGTTGTAGATAAGAGAGTTGCGAAAATAGAACAGAAGTTAGGGGAAATTGGTAGTCAAGGGACAATAGGCAGAACGGTGATGCAAATAGCACCTAGGTACGAAAGCGAGGCGGTAAAACTAGAATTTTGGGGAAACTCAAGGGAGCGTCCGAGAACTTTTATAAGGGAGCTGGAAAATTTAATGGAGGAATTAAACCCGTTTTTAGGAGAGCCGGAGAAGTTAAAAATGGCGGAACGTCATCTTTTCGGATCGGCAAAAGAATGGTGGACGGTTATGAAAACGGCCACAAGTACATATGTAGAATTTCGCGCAGCTTTTTTAGCGAACTATTGGTCATTACAAAAACAAAAAATTGTGAGAAATAAAATCGAGAATGGAAAATATTTTGAACCAAGTAATATAAGCCGGACCGATTATTTTTGTCGGATTGTAAATCAAGCCAGCGACTTAGAACCGCAGCTCCCGGAAGGTTTCTTAGTATTTACCATTTTACAACATTTTAATGATCAGATAAAGTTAGCATGCATGGGAAAGCCAAGCGAAACGATTAAAGACGCTATAAATTTTCTAAATCAAATAGATATGATGGACGAAGCCCGAAGAGGGAACCGGAATATAAATAATACAATAAATTCTAGTAGGCCTAACCAAACCTATAATAACCCACCTTCACAACGATCCTATGTTCAAAACCCTAACAATACCGCACACCCAATTTCCAATAGACCTTCTCCATCAAAACCCAATCAAAATCAGCGGCCAAAAAACTAAGAAGTGAGGCTTGCGAAGGATTAACGGAATTTCGGAACGAGCGAGCTGAAGATAAAAAATATACAAGAAATTTGATTAAAAATAATAATAATAGATTAAAAAATTTTAAAATAAAAAAAGATAAGGCACACGCTAGGATAGAACCCGCGACGAAGAGTTACGACAGTAACGGTGAAGTAATTTCTAAGAATAAACTTGTTAACCGGATACATTACAACCTTAGGGATGATCTGTTGAGTAATAAAGGGGAAAAAAGTATTCAAGAAATAGTCATTGAAGATATTCCTACGATTTACGCGAAGATAGGGCATAATCCGGCGGCCATAGAAATAGATACAGGGGCCGAAATAAGTGTAATACAATTCGATTACCTAGAGCAATTGAAGGCGGAAT
>JAGFPH010003578.1:90498-101718 GCA_018207615.1 Philaenus spumarius | reverse complement strand
ATAAAATTTCAAAATTTCCGGATTTACACGGGTTTTGCCCGTTGTAGCTCGCCCTCTGAAAACGTCTGATTTCATTGGGTACCCCTGGAATCCAAGACGTTAAAAACCCCTTTAAAACAAAATTTTCCCTTTCAAAGTTTCTCTCACCTTTTATACAAATCCCTACTTGGTTTTGCTCTACCTTCTCCTTTCAAATTTACAGCCATTTGAAACCTACAATTCTATTTCATTAAACCTATACATTTCATTACAATGTATACTCCATTTGGGAGTTTATAGTTCCTGAAAAGAATACATAATATACATTTCATAGTCCCTTATAGTTCCTGAAAAACATCACATACATTTTATATTCCCTTATAGTTCCTGAAAAACCTCACACATATTTTATATAAATTTCATTTCCTTAAGAAATGTCCACTCAACCTGTTCACAAAACACAGTTATTCACTTTGTCACTGCTCATATATATACAAGGGACACATGGAAATTTGCCTGTTTAATAAAAACACTGGTCTACTGGGTTAGCCTAACCTATTACTAATGCTCTAGTCAACGACCCTCAAAGTTTCCCGCGTTCCCTTTTAACGCGTACCTTATTAACTTCTTTTTAACTAATTACCCCTTTTTACTATATTGAGAATTTTTAATTTCTCTTTGTTTTGTTTTTTTTTTTTTTCTTTCAGTTTTTCAGTACCTTTTTATTTAAAGTTTGTTTCTTCATTTATCATTTTCATTCAATTTTTCAACTTCATACTTCATTTCTCACCGTAGTGACTCCATTTTACTTTAACTTTAACCACGTCCGCATGACACCTTTTTCATTTTTATACACAAGTATTCATTTATATACAGAAGTTACACATTTGAGGCTTAGTCTAGTCATTATTTACATTATTTCACTACATCATATCAGAAGTACAATCTCCTCCTTTCTTCATACTATTTTAGAATATAAACCCTTTTGTTTATCATTCCAACCCCTTTGTATTTATTATTTTTAATTAATGTACGGTTTCAGATTACCGAAAACTAGCGTGAGCTTCTTGTCACTTAGGTACGGTTTTAGTTTACCGAAAACTTGGGTGAACTTTTGTCACTAGGCCTACGGTTTAAGCTCACCGCAAACTCGCGAATTTACCCCCCACTTTGTATCTTCTTTACGATTTTGCTACTTTGTTTTTTCCGACTTATCTAATTTTCTTTGATGGTACCCCATTTTTTCCTTTGGGAACCCTGTATACTCCTTTTTGTGTCCTCTTGCCACTACTGACCACTCCTTGCCACTACCTCTCTATTTTGCCACTACGTGCCACTATGTGACTTTGTGTCACTATGTGTCGGCCCCTATGCTCGCCAGACCACTGTTTAAGCCGCCTTTATTCCTTAATTATTTATCAAGAAATAAATTTGTTCTCAGGTGTTAGTAGAACTGTTTCTTGCTTAATCCATTCATAAAAATTTTTACATGTGAACGCCCTTTGCGTTGCTTCCACTAAGTAGATAGGCCTACTTACAATCCAATTTCCTGTAACATTGTTTACTTTGTCGCTCGACCTTGTTTCTTCCCCTCCTACCTAGCTCGCCAGCTGATCCTAGTTCATTCATTCACATACAATAATATTTGCTTAGGATAGCTTCTCAACTTGTTGTTGTTTATTATTATGTGTCCTAACAAATTAGCCCACTTGGTTTGTTTATTTACATTGAAGGTGTTTACTAAACATCCCAGTTTAATTCATCGCTAGACATTGGCCTCCAGCTGATTTTATGTTCCGGACCCAACTTAATCGCATTGCACTTGACCTTGGTAACTTGTCCCTGCACTTTTGCCCTTTCCTTGCCGCCGCCTAGATGTCTACGTAGGCCTAATCGCTTCTTGAACTTCGTATGCTTCCTAACCACTGCATGGGTAGATGAACGCAGACTTTCTCTTTCGACTAGCCCCTCATTTTTAAATTTAACTCTGTTCCCTTTACAATGTTTTTGGCTACCAGTGGTGTTAGTTCGCCGTGTACGTTCTCCGATAAACTTATTTACAGTGTTATTATTTCGATTAAAGCCTGCTTTGTTTTTAATCGATTTGTTGTGAAAGTGAAGTTTTATGCAGTTATTATTGTGGTGAAGTGATGCTGACTTTCCTACAGTGTTTAGGCTTCTGTCTACAGGGGAATTACATTTGTTTAGGCTACTGTCGCGTCTACACGCTAATTCGGTATTAGGCCTATTCTTACCTAAATACCTATTATATTCGTTTTTTGCTTTTTTTATTTTAAACTCTCGCGAATTTGAGTCCCGGGCTTCCTTTGACAACCTCTCAAAACTACAAATTGGCCTACTCTCCTTATACTTCCGTCGCTGAACTGGCAACTCTTTCGTTACCCTAGGTTCCGACACCTCCTTTTGTAGCCTAACTGAATCCTTGTTCCCTGCGTCTGCCTCTTCCTGTGCGTCTTTACATTTCTTACTTCCCATAACTCTTTCTTCAACTTTCGATGCAACTTCATTTGCATATGTCTCCCCTTGATTTTTAGTTTGAATACCCCCCTTCTTGTTATTGTAATATCTCGAAGTAATGTTAAAACATTTTCCTTTTATTTTGCTGATAGCGGCCTTCTTATCAATAAATGGAATTTTAACATCCTCTTGATTGCATTTAAATATTACAAAACATTCCTCCATATTAATTTTTGCCTGTAATTCATACAGCATATCACAACCCATTATTATTTTAGATTTCAACCCTTTGAATACTAATAGCCTTAAGTCCACGGAACTATCCAACAACTTTACAGGTAACAACACTTGCTTGTTTACCTTCTGTACTTTTCCCTTTAACGCTGAAACAATCTCTAATTTCGTTACTGGGAGTTCCAACATTTTAACACCATCTGACTTTAATTGTTCAAAATAGTCCTGCTGGAGTACGCTAACTTCCGATCCTGAGTCGAGTTCCAAAAATCCTAGATTTTCCCCGATTTCTACTAATATCGCAGGAATTTCGTCTATCGGTTTTTCTTCTAACACCGGCTCGGCCTCATTATTTAATAAGTCTTCCCTTATATTTAAATGTAGGCTTTGGAGTTGTTTTCGTTGCCTTCCGCTTTCTATTTCCGCTATTTCGGCCTGAATCTCAGGTTCGATCCTAGGTATAGGTGATATTTTTTTATTAGCATTTTTAATTTTATTTAAGTTTCTTTGTTGTTTATAATTATTATTTCTTTTAGAATTTTGCATTATTGTTATATCAACAGCCCTGTCTCGCCGATTTATTCTTTCCTTAGGCAGAACCTCATTAACTAGTTTTTTGGCTTCTGGTAAGGATTAGAATTGACAGGATTAGGTCTATTGGAATTTTGGAAGTTGGTTCTATTAGGGTTTTGATCATGGGACCTTTGGATGGGTGGGTTTTGGGGTGGTGGGTTTGGCCTGTTCGTGTTCTGCCCGTTCCGCGCGTTTTGCACGTCCGGTGTCCTATTTACACGCCTTGCCTCATGCATTCTATCAATATTGTTTAGAAATTGTATAGCTTCTGCGATTGTTTCGCTCGGCCTACCCATACTCGCTAATTGGATTTGGTCATTAAAATGCTGCATTATTGTAAAGACTAGGAAGTTCTGCGGCATCTGGGGTTCCAGATCCGTAGCTTGATTTACTATTTTGCAAAAATAATCCGCCCTACTCAGATTACTGCTCTCAAAGTACTTTCCGTTTTCTATCCCGTTCCTAACTAATTTTTGTTTTTGCATTGACCAATAATTTTGCAAGAATGCTTCTCTAAACCCTGCATATGTCATATTTTCTTGCTTTATAACCGTCCACCAAGATTTCGCACACCCGTAAAGGTGCCTTTCAATGAATTTAATTTTTTCGCTGTCCCCTAAAAACGGATTTAACTCTTCCATCAAATTCTCAACTTCCCTTAAAAATTGTTTGGGGCGTTCCCTTTGGTTTCCCCAAAACTCTATTTTCATCGCCTCGCTTTCGTACCTAGGCCATGCTAAGCCTATATTTCGCGACTGCGCTGAATAGCTGCCTATCTCGCCTAATTTTTTCTCAACCCGAGTTACCCGACTCTCTACAGTTTTCAAGCTTTTCTCGGTTGCTATTCTGTTGATACTCGCCGTTTCTATTAAGTCCAGAATTTTTTCTTCAACGACTCCGACTTTCTCCTCCGTCTTCTGGTGTTGGCCTTTGCACCGTTCGGACTCTTCCTCCAGGCTTTTCTCCATCTCTCCCAGCTTCCCGGAAATTAAGTTATACAGTTCTTTCTGCTCATTTTCCCTTAGTTTCCTTTCCACTTCTTTTTCTTCGCTTAATCTAGCCTCCTTGAGCCTTCTTCTTTCTTCTTTCCCTTCCAGCGCCTCCCTTTCTTTCTTCTCACGCTGCTCCTCCTTAAACTTTCTTTGTTTCTTTTCTTCTTCTCTGTCTTTCACATACTGGTCGAAGAAATCCTTAAATTCTTTATTCGCCATTTTTTATGCTTTATTTTTGATTTGTCGTGTCGAAAAAAAACTCTCAATATACCCTTTGTTTATTTTTAATTTGTTTGTTATATAAAAACCCCTATAAAACCCTATTCTTCGAATGAACCACGACAAATTGATTTTAATTTTAATTTATTTCCTCTCCCCCTCTATAATACGAATACGATCAAACCCGGGAAATGTTTTAAGTCGTTGATTATAGCAGAAGTATGTCTTAGATTTAAACAATATTATTATATCTAACATATACCAGTTAAGCACAAATAAAATTTTACGTCAGTCCTTGACTTAATTTAACTACAGTTAAGTTTTCAACAGTAAGTTAAATCGAGTCAACCTAAAATGGGTACCAATTTTCAAACAATCGGTTCCACGGTCTGGGCGCCAATCTCTACAACGGTACACGTATACGCTGTCGTGCCCCACGTTCGGGAGCCAATCTCTACAACGGTACACGCTTACGCTTTTGCAAAGTATCAACGGCCCTTCTGCGGGTACGCCAATCTCTACAACGCTTAAGATATATCGCCGGTGAGGTGACTCTGTTTTTTGAAATCTAGCTCACTTTGCAACGATAATCTTACAACTGTACACTTTTGTATCGCCCTGTAGGGTGTCAGTCTTTTTCGACCTATACGACACACCTCAGCGAACGTGTACTGTGTAGGATAAGTTAAAATCACCCACTGGAAGTACAGGCTATCCTTTTTCTTTAAAGGGCCTGGGTGATTGAACTGTTTGTCTAATATTACTCTGAATATTTTGACTAAAAAACTACAAATTACACTTCCAGTAATCTTAATAAAACTCAGCTTTGAGCACAAGCAAAAATAGAATTTACTATCTGTATTCCTCGAGGAAGTGAATACAGTGGAACTGACCTTGTAAATAATTTTATCTGTGCCTTGGATAATTATATAACGTAACACCTTGATAATATTTCTAACACTAGGAAATATAACAATGGAATATTCAACAATAGGTAAGTGAACGTTAGAAACTTTTTTATACTGTAAAATAATAATCATCCATTTATTAATCTTAAAAAACACAACTCAAAAATAATACTTTTGGATATCTCTTTTCCAATTTATACAATTTGCAACAAACGCAATTTTCTTTAACTCTTGCTTAATCTAATAAGGTAGAACAAATTTTAATATTACTTTTAATTATGCTTTTAATTAATATGCTTTGTTCCAAGCTTTTTATTAATTACTTATTTTTAATTTATTTAAATTATGAATTTACTTTAATGATTTTTATGCTATACGACTTTAGATATTATAAAAACATTTCACACTAAGAAAAACAATTTCCAATCCTACTAACCCAGTATCTGTAATAAATTAAATTTGAATTTAATCAGGCAAATTGTGGGGAATAAACGTAAATTCGCTGACACAGACCTCAAATTTGTTGTTTAAGATGGCCGTCTAACACGGGGCTGATTGTTGTTTATGGCAGCAGAAGAACCTGTAGGGTAAAGTTGCTCTCTGCGCTTTTGGCGATGTACAATGATGACAGCGTGCTGTTCTATTGTTGTCGTGAAGCTGCGTCAGATGTTCTTCCGTTGAGTTATAGTTGCCTGTGGTTTGTAGTAGTCCTTTATGTGTCCGGGGATCGTCCTGCTAACTCTTCCACGTTAGATACTCATGTCCAGTTGTCCGCCAAAACGTTCCAGAAGTCCAGGTCCCTGAAGTTTCTTAGCTACTTCATTGATAATATAGCCTTAGCAGTATATTGTATTCCCGCTTATATTCCTGTAGTCTTCCTGTATCGCCTTGTCAAACCGCTGATCACTTCACCCGTACAATAGCAAACTCCGTACTAACTCTCAAAAATCCCTAAACAGAGTGACATACACTCCGTGTACTGTCGTTCACCCAATAATCCTTTTGAAATTCCCGTCCAGGGTTTATAAAGCCTCCTTCCATCTCCACTTTCGCGATTTTTTCGCGAAAACTCATTTTTTCACATTAAAGTGATTTTCTTACACCTTCCTGTGTGTAAAATCATCCTTTGTTTAGCAATACATTTAAATCCTTTATTTTTATCTTGTTTATCGTAGTTTTAAGGCTTAAACTTCTTAAATTATTTGAATGCCACATCCTTGTTCCGGCCGCCAAAGCTCCTCTCCGCTCTGATTGGCTCAGCGCTTTACGTGGTTCCTAACCCTTCCTCTCCTATTCTACTGGGCGAATTTTCAACTTTCCTTTCTAACTCCTCGCGGTTTTATGGGATTTTCCCGCGAAATAGCTTTTCTTAATCTGTGATTTTTTCCTGTTTTTTAGAAACTTGAATGAAAGTTGTAGGACGCTCCATTCTCTTCCTAGGCCTTCCCTAGCGTTTTCCCAATGCATTTTCTTTTAAAAATTTTCCATTTTCATTATTTTATATTTTCATTTTCATTTTCCTGAAGGTCTATTGTTGTTGTGACAATAGCCGAAGTCTGATTTCTATAATAGGTTTTTTTTAACGAAGTTTTTGCCATTTAAAAGTATACGATTTTCCAAGTTTTACATTTACGTTAAATACCGGTAATTTATTTAAAATACTGGTTTTTACAATAATCAATTTACCTCCCTGCTTTATTACTTTAGATTAATAGTTTAAAAAATACAATTTTCCCTACTGACTTAACCGCTAGGTGTGAAAACTCCTACCATTCATAATAATTATTTTATTTGAATTTTCTTTTGCTTTTCCTAAGCAACTAATCCTTCTTAATAACATGTACTCATTAAACTTTATTAAACTTTAACTTTAATTGACTTTAGCGTCAGTGTTTCTACCCTGATTCGCTAAATATTGAAATTATGACTTTTTGTCATACCACCTTTTTTATAGGCCTTATTTTGCTCATTACAAAAATACCTCCCTTCCAGGCTTTTGAGGAAATTTGAAATTTTCCCCCGACTTTACTTGATTGTTACGTCATCACCGTTTAGTATTACGACCTGAGTCTCATACGTACAACACACCCGTGATTAGCGTAATGTGTTCCCGCCATAGAACCCAAATACGTAATAGTCCTGGATCCAGGTGTTCCCTAAAAATCTTTGATTTTATTCTAAGTTAATTTTACAATCCCGAACAAGCTCGGGTTCAATAGTTCCATCTGTACGATAACAACCACCTCGCCGGGACTTGTTCAAGGCCGCGCTACATTGGGTTCATCCACATGGTCGCCCAGAAATCTTGCATTTTACATATTTCAATAAAATTTCAAAATTTCCGGATTTACACGGGTTTTGCCCGTTGTAGTGTAACAGATATTTCAATGATCAGCTGTTGAATAACAGATGTGATCAAAACATAACCTAACTTCAATTTTGGGGTTATGTTTGTTTGTTTCATTGGGTATAAGGTGTTGTAATATTTTAAAATGATAATTAATTAATTAAATAAGTAAATGGATTGAAGGTAGGAAATAATAAATAATTGTTACACAGTAAAGGTATTTTTTTATTTTAAAAATAACTTAGAAATATTTTTGTCAAAATTAAATTTTTATTTTTCATTTTTTTTGTTTTCTATTAATAAATTGTTTGTAAACGGCTTGCAAGGAGGCAGCACGTTACAAATATTTTCTCCTGCACACTAAAACTACTTGAATCCTATGACACACCTTAAATCAAATCTGGTGCTCCAATATATTTTTATTGAACTCTACGAGGGTTTTAAAGCTAGTATTTTATCGCTACATTAATTTGTTACCTGCAGGTTTTTTGAAAACACCCCGTCTGCAATAATCCTGGCAGCATTGCGCAGACCTTTAGCAAACATATCAATGGCGGACACATAGGCCAGTGCCATATCCTTCAGTTCTGTCGAGTCCAGATACATGGATACACCAATGTTGAGCCCTCCTGGCTGGATACCTCCCTACACAAATATAATACCAGAGATACTTTGAAACTTTTAATAATCGTTAGCGGTCATAAACACAGAGCTGCTTGGACAGATAATTCATGCTATTACTTCTGGCAGTAAAACATGTGTGATAAAAATGTAATTGAATCGGTTATTTGGAAAAGGCCATTTATCCTGTTTTACAGGCCAGCTACTAAGTACAGTTACAGTTTTATTATTGTAGCTCGTGCATCACTGAAGTTAGCAACTTTGTCAATGAAACGCGTTTGAGTTAATGAGCCTTATTAATAAAAAGAAGCAAAACCTTTTATTTGCAGTTTTAAAGCAAATCCTTCTACTTAAATAATTAAAAATATAAAGCAATACCTTTTACTTCGAGGTAAGAGCAAATCCTTGTTTGTTTGATCCATATACTTCAAAAGTAGCAAATGGCTATGAATAAAACTTATCCGTTACTTCAAATGTAAAGCAAATCCTTCAGAACTGATGCATCTAGTCAGGTCGCCGAATTATCAGTGAAGTAAAAGGTTGTGTTTGTTTGTTTTTGCCATCATGGCAGATTTAATTCAAGTGCGATGTGTTAAACATTACAAACCTCGGTCTTCTCCATTAACAGGAGATTTCAAGAGCTTGTATAGGTTTGAAGACAAAAATTTGCAGTGGTTAACGGGCAGGTTTCTAGGAGATAGTGATGAAACTCGAGGTGGTGCTCTCTCTCCATCACAAATTATCCCTACTATAGTAATTAGAAGTACGGAATAGAATACTAACGGTAGGGTTCACGAGTGGATGCGCAGTAACTCGTGACATCATCGGTGCCCAGTTTCTCATAAGCTCCATAAGCTTCTCATGGAGCCTTATGTAAAAATTGAATAACTTAAAAAATATTTAACCGATTTTAAAATTTGAGCAACACATAGAAAACATATCTTTAATAATAATATAAAAAAATCAGATTGGTACAACAAATTTTAATACCTTTGCTGATTAGGCCTATAAAAATTACTATTTCAAATTCGACAATATTTTTTTTTTTTTGTATTATTTGACATTTATTTTAATTATTTACTGAGTTTTGAATATAATAAGTTATAGAGAATTTTATTGTGAATCCAAATCTTTTTTAATATTTAAAATAGAATACATATATAAAAAGATATATACATTTAAAAAATGTATTGTAAAATTTTGTTTACAAAGTATACGTTTTCGATAGAGGTACACAAAATTTAGGGTCTAATAACTTATAAATAAAATAATTTATCGTACCTTGATGATTTTTTTCACAGAATGTGTATAATAATATACTCTGTTAATACGACTGCAATCAATAATAAACAGCTGATTTTCATTTCTCTTTTACATGTCAACTGTTTCATCCATTTACTTCCAGATTGAAGGATTTGCTCACGAGAAAAAGATAAGCATTATTCATGTGTAAGGAAGGAAATGCTTTTACTCCTAACTTTTGGTTGAAACAAAACCTTCTCTTTCTCACTATACTATAGTATAGAGAAAGTATAGTGATCGCAAAAAAAATCGATGTTGAGATTTTTGTGGATATATCCGTTTTGGGACCCCCTGAGTCCAAAAAAGTGGTTTTTACAAAATGTCATGTATGTATGTATGTATACAAAGATAGAGCGAAAACTATTCGATCGATTTCAAACAAATTTGCACCGGACATGTCAAGTAGGCCTGTATAGATGCACGAAAAACGGTTTTGAAAATTTTTAAAAAACAACCCCCTTTTTGGCCAAAAAACCCCCAAAAAATCAGTTATTATTTTTTTATAAAAAAACGGCTCTAACGATTTTGATAAAATTTGGCTTATTTGTAGCTTTTAATGTGCCCTACCATATGCAAAAACCCGCATCTTTCTAAAAATTCTCGTTTAGCTAATAATAATAATAATAACTGATTTTTGGGGTTTTTTTGGAAATAAAGGGGGTTGTTTTTCAAAACCTTTTTACGTGCATCTATAAAGACCTAATTGACGTGTTTGGTGCAAATTTAATCGAAATCGATCGAATAGTTTTCTCTCTAGATAATAATAATAATATTTGTTAGTTAATCTCCAACTTTAATAAAAGTATACAAAGCTAGAGAGAAAACTATTAGATTGATTTCAACCAAATTTGCACCAGACATGTCCAGTAGGCCTGTATAGATGCACGAAAAAGGGTTTTGAAAAACAACCCCTTTTTGGCCAAACAACCCCCAAAAAATCAGTTATTATCTATATATATAAAAGCGAAAACCCACTGACTCACTAATCACGATTCCTCAAAAACTACCGAACGGATTGAAATGAAATTTGGTATGTAGCTTCCTCTAGGGCCATAGGAGCTCACTAAGAAAGGGTTTAAAAAAATTCGAAATTTTAGGGGGGTTTTGGGGGGATCAAACTTATTAAATCACGATTTCTTCAAAACTAAAGAACGGATTGAAATAAAATTTGGTATGTAGCTTCCTCTAGGGCCATAAGTGTTCACTAAAAAAGGGTTTTAAAAAATTGGAAATTTTAGGGGTGTTTGGGGGGTAAAAATTACTAAATCACGATTTCTCCAAAATTACCGAACAGAGTGGAATAAAATTTGGTATGTAGCTTCCTCTAGGGCCATAGGCGCTCGCTAAGAAAGGGTTTCAAAAAATTCGAAATTTTAGGGGGGTTTGGGGGAATCAAAGTTATTAAATCACGATTTTTTCAAAACTACCGATCGGATTGAAATGAAATTTGGTATGTAGCTTCCTCTAGGGCCATAGGTGTTTACTAAGAAAGGGTTTGAAAAAATTCGAAATTTTAGGGGGTTTTGGGGGGTATCAAAGTTATTAAATCACGATTTCTTCAAAACTA
>JAGFPH010003578.1:70501-90295 GCA_018207615.1 Philaenus spumarius | reverse complement strand
TTTGGGGAGAATCAAAGTTATTAAAAAATGACTTCTTCAAAACTACCAAACGGATTGGAATGAAATTTGGTATGTAGCTTCCTCTAGGGTCATAGGTGCTCACTAAGAAAGGGTATGAACAATTTCAAAATTTTAGGAGGGGTTTGGGGGGATCAAAGTTACTAAAATCATAATTTTAGATCTTTTATTATTATGACAATGTGCTTTTATTATTTAAGATCTATATATATAAAAGCCAAATACCACTCACTGACTGAACACTTAAAAAGAATACAATTACGTTAAAAAGACTGAAAATACCAACCACCACGGGCAACGCCGTACGGGTCAGCTAGTTTAACATAAAAACAGGAGAAATCAAAAATACATTCGTGTAAAACGTACATTCATTGTTATACAAATAAGTTAAATAGAGACTTACATAGGGCCTAAGCTTGATGAAAACGCTTGAAACAAAATTGGAATAAAAGCTGGTTTTGTTTCCTTCACGTTCTCCATCCGTTTTGCGGGGAAGAAACTACCGCAACAAGCATCCGGTCAATAGGACCCCGGGTCCTTCAGAAAGAAGGATGGATTAGATACAACAGCTAGGCACTAGTAGTGTTGTTGCCACCTGCCAGTGGGATTCGTCCGATTTTCTCTTCCGTTTCCGTTATCTCGAACGAATTTTATTTTTTTCTCGATATTTTTTCAAGACGATGCAGTACTAACGGACGGGATGACAAAACGGGCAGTTCGAACAACCTATCCCTTTCCTTCCGTTTTCAGAAAACAGAATATTAACGTAACGGAATGTCCCAGTCTACAAAATCTGGAACAAGCGTACTGGGGGGGGACCATAAAGACGGCACATGAATTTGACGAAATAAATTACAATTACTCGCTTACCTTGTTGTGGAAACCGGGAACTCTGAAATATTCTTTACAAGGTCCTACAAATAATTCAAACTTTATTATTCCAATAAACAGTTTGTTTATTGAAAAAGATTATACACCCTTAATGAAAAATTGATATGGCCTTATATAATAAAATTGATATGAAATGTAGAAGTTTAAATTAATTAATTAAAATCCCGCCCTTACAAAAATAAAATAAGAAAACCCCACCCCTTTTTATTGAATTTGTTTAAAAATCTTAATTACAATTTATACATTTAATTATGGAATTGTAACTTTACAATTACTTAGAGTATACGTATAGAGTATTAGTTTTGCTTATATATAATACACAAAAGGATAAACTTGTATTATAACATAATGGATCCTTAAATATTATATTCTTATTAGTTTGTTGGCCAACTTAATACCTTAATAGATAAATTTTGAAAAATAAACAAAGTTAAATAAATGAACTAAATACCAAAGAAATATTTTTTTTTCTTGGGTGACATCACCTTTTATAATTAATAAATAAATAATTTTAATTTAGGAGTCCCTTGGGAACTAGGTTATAAAAAAAAATGCTAGCAGTTCCTCCCTTATTATAATAATTATAACTACATAAATAAATAACACAAGATAGTTTTAGCCTTTACAAAAATCACAGGGTTCCAGTTCAAATACAGTTATATTGGTTAGTAATCAAACACATTTTTATCGCCGAACACATAAAACACTTTCGTTAAACAGCGTGTTGAAAACAGCTGGTGTGTGGTGAAAAGCTATTACTTCGTCGGTATCTTGAACCAGTGTTTCACTAAATGTTCAAAATAAACACAACGGACATTAGTTTTGTTGTAAAATAGAAATGCGCAACAAAATGCAACATTTAACATGTCTACTTGACATTATGGCTGATGCAATAATCATGCAAGTAATGAACTGACTAAAACATGTCACTTGAGTACCTAATGCTTTAATTTGCACAAAACACAATTTCGCTTTACACCAGTTGTCAAAAAAATTTAATTATGCTGTATAATGTTCGCCAAGGATTAAAAGTTCATTAATTAAAATGTTCAGCAAATATTGTATTTTCAGTACATGAAATGAAAGTTATAATTTGAATTTGAAATGGCTCTGTAAGGCTATAGAAACGTATTACTAATGATTAGGCTATTGTAGGCTATTTGAGTATTGAAATTAGGTTAATTGAATTTATAATATAGGCTATGGAAATACATAAATTAGGCTGTTTAAATAAATAATTTTGATTAGTTAAACATATAAATTAGTCTATTTGAATATGTGAATTAGGTGAGTTGAATTTATAATATAGGCTGATAAAATATACATTTTAGGATATCTGAATACATAAATTAGCCCAGTAAATATATATATAATTTGGCAAATTGAAATACAGAATAACTGTGCCTGATAGGCTTTTAGCATATTTGAAAGCATGAAACAAAGACATACAGTAATAAACTGGAAAATTTCAGGCTGCATGCTTCCAAAACTAGGCTAGCGAGTGTAAATTGGTCTTACCTGGATTTTGCCGTTTTTTACTACATAAACTGAACACTAAAACTTCACTTGAAGCACACTATTTAATAAATTTACATTTCACGGGCCTTACGACGGTTGAACTTGTAATGGTCAAGGTCGACTTTCAAGTAGATTAACTAGTTATTTGTCTGTCGGTCAGCTGTTGAGTTTGAACTGTATTAGCCCGCGCTACAGTTGCCTATCCTGCAGGGGTAATTATAATAACGTAACAGGAAGGAAAAAAACGGATGGTGAAAACCTACACTAAGGAGAGGTTAAGAGTATTTGCCGCGTCTACGTGTGAGTTCAGTTTGAGTGTTCACCGCTTCTTCGCTTTTCTCCGAGCCGATTAATGCTGTAAAGAACAGACACTAGCAGATGTTGCCGCACTTAATTTATGCCTCACCAACTAGTCAATACGTTGATGTTATTCACGAAATAATTCAATTCCGCCTATTCCGAATTCCCGCTAAATTAGTTCGGAACAGCAGGACTGTACTGTATATGTATTTTAGGCCGAGGAGTACGAATAAAAAATCAAATTTTACCTACAGTCAATGTGGAAAATGTTATTGCCAAACTATGGCTGTATTAACCTTTTATGTTTTGTTGTATGTATGAATGTTTTACGTACATGAAGCAGATGTGATGTAATACCTTACACCATTTTTTGAAAGAAGAGTATGTAATGAGACATAGAAGCTGCTATTGGAACAGAATATGGTCGGATATGATGATTGAAAGCATATTTAAGGCTGGTTTTATGGAAGGCGCTTCGCGACATTCATATTTTCATATTTTCGGCGACATTCGCCCGGCGTTTCTAGTTCTATTGAATGAAATGGGAGTATTTATGCACAACGCCCAACATTTTTGTCGCCGGAAAGTCGCCGGTTCCTATATACCAGCAACAGATATTTAAAACGCTGCTTCCGAGATTGTCGCTCGTAGGCTCTAAATACATTGAGTCAAATGGTAACATTTATGCAGGGCGTTCGGCGTCTAGCGACAAAGCAGTGGACAGGTCTTTGCTCTTCTTGGAATTTAAGGGGTGAGCCAGGGGTGGGGAAGGTTCTATTCTTTTACCCTGACAATGAGTTTAGAATATTTTACATTAGTTCCTTTGCACTCTGTGTTGTGTTTAATTCAAAAAAATTACCGAAATTACAGAACAGAATAGGCCCGCGATGGTTTTCGATGCCACTTCAAAATCGTTTGATATTGATGAAACGACCGTACCTTTGAAAAAGCTGTATTTATTTATGCTTTTGTTTTGTTTATAAAGTTGATTTTCTCTTTAGCTAAACACATCTTCAAAAGTTAACATAAAACTCTTTAACTTTACATTTCCACTAAAATTATATTACAATCAGAATGATCTGTTCATAGCTTCATCGTGAAGTTGAAAACAATTTGAAAATACAAACATAGAACGCAAAACATTTAACTGGCAATAATTGAAAATATTATTTTCCTGGTCTCAATAGTAGATATTCAAATATGCATCTTATAAATCCATTAATTATCGTTGAAATGTCTGACCTTAGTGCCAATGCTATCATTTCCTCAGGAAGAAATGCTAAGCCAGTCAGCAAACTAGGGTCACTTTTCACAACGGTTCTTACTTTGCTTGAAAGTTCATTGAAGGAAATTTCAGACATACGAAAAAAGTTAAAAAAACTTGTCGTTGTCTTCTTTCAGCTCATCAAATAACGTGTGAAAAACTCCTCTCTGTAATCTGACTCTATTGGATCTACTGACCAGCGCCTTCCTTTACGCGGTTTCTTACACAGTAAATTATGTA
The DNA here is from genome assembly GCA_018207615.1 of Philaenus spumarius. Lineage (NCBI taxonomy): Eukaryota > Metazoa > Arthropoda > Insecta > Hemiptera > Aphrophoridae > Philaenus > Philaenus spumarius. Next base: position 86,064 of record JAGFPH010003578.1, on the reverse strand, counting down.
ACAAGTAAATCGCGATAGGGTCCATATTTAGATTTGTTAACCAGCAGTCAGCACTATGAGCTTTCACAATTACTGTACTTGAAATTGAACTGAAATGAATCAGCTCCCCCACCAAACGCCAAAAGCGTGAATAAATTGTGACCGAAATGTCATACGGGCGTTCTTTGAGCGACTAGCGTTTTTCGAGCGACGTGAAAACGTGAAAATTGTGAAAACGCCGGACGCTACAAGTTCCGAATTTCCGGAACGCTGGACACAAAACGCCTTGCATAAAACCAGCCTAAGAGATACGGACATGGTGAAAGAGGAACATCTTTGACTGGTTTAACTCTGAATAGAGCAGGAGTAAAACATTGGGCATTAAGTATGCATGTGACCAACCAGCTTGTAAGTAATCCGTGCGAAATGAAGGAACACAAGGGTTCTGATAAATTACATTTACACAGAGAAGAAGGCAGAGAACTAAGCAGCACGCCATCTTCCTGTCTTGGTGTCAATCGAGGCTTATACGGTTGTTGTGTAAAGTGATTTTAAAATTACATTAGTTACAATAACCAAGCCCGTTTTAACTTCAGGCCTATTTCGCACATTATAATAGTTTAGAAGCGGAAAAGTTTACCTGTGACTGTAATGCAGGTTGACTGCAAACCATAAAGGTTTGATGCCGGTCTTCTGTTGTAAATCCAACACAAACTCTGTCATCTCGTCCAAGTTGTGGTTGGTTTCTTCCATGGTATCACCTTCGGGAGCCAAGTCTCTGTCCCACACGCTCCAATACTTTACACCTTAAACCATGAGAATAAAATGTAACCAAATGCAACCTGTACTACAAAAGGAATTAAAGCAACAACTTCTACTACATAGGCAATGTCAATAGACAAAATACAGATTAACACTTTCCACGCTAAGCCTGATATAGTAGACTTTCAGCTAATGTTTATTGTATGTAAAATATTGAGTGTTTCAAAATGAATATCAAGGTTTTGAAGCTTTGTAGTATAATATTACATTTAACATGTAGAGTCCTGGTAATTCGAGTCTCAATAATCCGAGGCCCCGTGTAATTCGAGCCACAAATAGCATTGAATGTGACCATGACTGTGTCACATTCTTGCTGCTGGAAGGAAACCGATCTTTAAATTTTTGTTTTCCAATGAATCTGCCAAGATCGTTTGTACAATAAGTCGCCAGTATAAATGCTTAACATTTTTTATAATGCCCTGATCTATTGGCTGTACAACTAAAGTCATGTTCGGGGGGGGGGGGGGGGGGATAACCGCCCCGTTGTTCATATAAGTAGGATAGAGTTATGAGCAGTACAAGTGTCAATAAACAATACGATGTTCTGTTCTGTTTACAAAAGGTTTTGTTAAGATTTGACAACAGACAGAGATTGGGAAGAGCATCAGTGACAAACTAACGTATCGGTACCACACAATACAGTAGGCAGGGGGACTGGGTTATTTTTAGACACGCCAGGTTTAGTGTCGAGCGACCTTGTAAGAGAGGGGTGGGGAATACGGCAGTGCAGGAAAAGTTTGTTTCGTTGTTATTTTTGTATGTACAGTAAAACTTGCATAATTCGAACGTCTTTAATTCGAAATTACCGTTAATTCGAAGTTTCGGTTCGGTCCCTCGAACTTTATATGATATCAATGTAAAAAAATTATGGATAATTTAAAGTCAACTTCTTTATTTCGATCTTTTCTTTCAACACTAAAAATAAAATCTTGTGCTGTGAAAGGGATCGCTGGATAAATAGGTCACTGTCTTGTAGAAAGGGGGCTGGACATAGGGGGCAGGACTTACGTGTTTGTACACGTATTGTAATTCTGGACGCGGTACCGGTTTCCAAGAATTCTCTGAATGTGTTTACATTTGTACATACGCTCAACCTGATATGACTCGTAGCGAGGGATTCACAGCTTTGGATACAGCGCTACGCTACGTTGAACAACAACCCGAAGCTACTGCAGCAGATACCGTATTACTATGTCGATGGCGTGACATCGCAGCTCGTAAACGTTGCAGTGTAGTTAAACAAAAAACTATTTATGATTTCTTTTAAGTAAGTTTCAATTTTTTCCTGTGTATAAAATTACTTTTTTTTACCTCAGTGTTCAATACAAAATAGTGTATATTTAATAAAACTTTAATTTTTTCGGAGATAGGAGGACTGTAAATAGTGGTTTTATCTTAACTTCTACATATTCCGTGTAATTCGAGTATTTTCACAATCCGAGGTATTCTCGAACCCATTCAACTCGAAATATCGGGACTCTACTGTAATTATAAATAACTAGTAAGCCCCTGTGAAAAATCACAGCCAGATTAATTAGATACACATCAGAAATACATCAATTAAAAATACTACTTAAAAACAATAGAGTTTATCTAGGCCTACTTAACTTTGCTGACGGGGATTTTAACTCGGTAAATGTGTACAATTATAAGGATTATAAAACTGTAGGCCTATTTGTTAAAATTTTGTATTTATATACGTTAAAATATATTTGAAGAAAGATAAAAATTGTATCTTTTAATTGCTTTTTATTTCATATTGATAAATCAAATGATTTAGAAGTTATAAATATCATAGTGAAGAAATTAATATTTGAATATTTATATTTTATACGAATGTTTCCGAAGTTAAACGAATAGGTATCTCTTCTTTAAATTTTTATAAACGAATATATTGATGATAAAAGGTTGTATTTGTGTACAGTTTCCAACCTCAAAGCAAATATTATAACTTATTACAGCAAACGTTAGTTCTGTAACTCATGCCTTAAAATATCTACTTCATAAGAAATTTGTTCTACTTCTGTACACTGGGTTTGTTTAAGTGTTACAGACGATGGGTGAAATCAGCTGTTATATTATATGTTATTCACGTACGTATGTTTGTACACTCGCTTTTATAGGAGTTGATACATCAAACGAAAGAGCAACTCAAACAGTTTTTCCTACAAGTGTTCAGTGTGAGCACCATTTACCACACGGCACACATTGAGTCGATAGCCGAGTTCGTCCCAAAGTTTGTTCATTGTGCATCGTATTGTGCAAAATTACAACTTCTGGGTCGCCTTCAAAATCACTAAAAGAACTTGTAAATGGATTGTTCAAAACATGATGTGCGAATTCTTCAAATTGCGATCCGTCTAAATTGGCCATTATACACAAATTAACTTCAAATATAATTCACTAAACATAAATAAAATTTATAGAATAAACTTTGAACACAAAATCTCACAACTAATACGTTTACTAACTCAAACGCGTTTCAACGACAAAGTCGCCATCTTCAGTGATGCACGAGCTGCAACAGTCAAACTATAACTCAGTTATAGTTTGACTGTTGTCATTGAAACGCGTTTGAGTTAATAAACGTATTAGTTGTGAGATTTTGTGTTCAAAGTTTATTCTATCAAGTATATCTTCTTACAAGTCAAGCTCAATATTTATTAGCGAATTTCCATAGGAAAAATGAGCTATTGCAGTGGCCCTTATGGTGAGACCCAAGGTCAGGAGTAGCAAATGAGCACCGATCATGGTCCCCAGAACACGTTTTGGGGTGTCATTAAAATTCATATATATATATATATGTATATATGTGCTCGCACTCTAGCGGCCGCATTTTAAGTCCGATTTGGTCCAAATTTAGTACACGTGTTGGTTGTCTATGTGGTGGCTCGGACGAGTTCGTTAGCCAAAAAAATCCAACAACCGGAAGTACGTTTTTGACCGGAAGTAACTATTTTGAGATTTTTACTACGAGAATAAAATTTTTATAGAGTTTTTTCTGAAGATATAAATGTAGGATGTTATTCTGCACATTTTGTTTTTTTACGCGACCTTATAGCTCGCTTGGTTCCCCCAAAATCGACTGAAACGTAAAATACCATAAAAATACCCGGTTCGAAGCCAAGTGGTGCAAACTTGCGAGGCCAATAGGCGCAAACAAATTCTACTAATACATTGCGTACACACAGTTAGCTGATCAACGCCTTCTTGAATAGACCTATTTCCTAAATTTTTGGTTGAAACCGTAAAACATAGGCCTATAAACGTAATTTTGGAAATTTGCTCAACTCACGTCAGCGGTCCAGCTGCGTGGTTGAATTATTTATAAATAAAATTACTTGAAAAGTACCAAAAGTATATTATCACTGAAAACTAAATAAAATAATAACAAGAACAAAACAAACTTTAAAAATGTCACATTACTCAGAGAGAGAAAACCAAATAGGAGTTAATAAACAAAACTCAGCTGTTAATAATGGCAGATTTATTCATCTACAGGGCTGTAGCGATGTCAGTTACAGTGGCCAGGTAACAAAAACACATATTACCAATCATTGCAGTCAGCTGTTTGCAGTTAGAAGTATGAAATCTTCTAAAAACATTAAAAGTGACTTTATCTGCCATCTACTAGTAGAAGTTTAGTGTATTAAATTTATTCCTACGATTTAAAAAATGGCCTGGTGATGCCTTCTGTCAAGGCGAAACAGCTGTAGGAACAAGAAAGAAAACTTAACTACTTCGTCAAGGTATGATATACGAAGAAAATTCATTATTTTTGTCTTAGTAGGATTTAAAACAAGAACAATGGATATGGACCAATGGCAGAGAGGCAATTCTGCATCAGTGTCATCACTAAATCAGTGTCAGTAAAGATGATCAGGCCAATAACATACGTTTTAATGAATTCAAATAATTTAAATAGATAATAAAGAGCATAGGGCATGGTAACTCCGCTACGCCGGTCACAAGCCCGGGGCCACATTACTAAGTGATGTTGGAAGGAGGAGTGATAGGGGAGTAACACCTCTCGAAAAAACCTTGGTCCATCTGGCTCCGGATGGTAGCACCATGTAAGGGAACCTGCCTAGGGTTACATGGTGAAAACAGGTCAACGGCTTCGAAGGCGGATGAGGACCCAGGTCCCAACGGTGGAGAAGGCGGAAGAACCAACAACGTGCTGCCTTGCACACGAGGGTGTGGAAACCCAAAGGCTAGGAGAAGGAACTCCGAGAATAAACCAAGGATGAAGAATCTATCTACTGTTCCACATGAGCGATGAGCGGAATCAACAATTTGTCCCCAGGTGGTACGTTGGGCAAGAGCCCGGCTAGTCCACCCTCTTCGGAGGCAAGCCTCTCGGATTCTGGGGGAGGCCAACTGTCGCGGATGGAGGAAGAGGAGAGGATGGAAAGAGAAGAGGAGGTGAGGGAAGCAGAGGGCTTTCCTGTTCGCCAGTTCACGGAACAAGACCTTGAACTGGTACATCAAGCGGTGATGTTGGGGGATCAGACCCTAAATGTTACTGCTGATGAAAACAGCCACACCGAGAAGATCATGGATCTCGGTGAGGAAGATAAACTGCTGGAAGGTGTTGGGTTACTGCCCGACACTGAGGTAGGCAGTAATAAGGACGGGAAACCCAAGAGGAAGACCCGGAAAGAAACACGTGAGGCTAAGGGTGTTTGGTTGCCCAAGGCCGAATGGAAAGAGGTGGTCGGCAAGAAGCGGATGGGGTTAACCGAGGGGGAGCATAAGAGGAACCTTTCGGCGAGCACATCGTCTGCAGAAAAGTTGGCACCTTCTAAGAAGAAGCAGAGACAGGGGGAGGGATACCCTTCGGCCTGTCCTGAGAAAACAAGCGGGGAAGGTGTGAATAAGACCGCCTATAGAGACCAGCTTGTAGGAGAAAAGATGGTCATAGTCCCATTAGCCTATCCGGAGGTAAGACTCACGGAAGACCAACTAGAGGCCCTTCAAGAGGCTTTGATTGAGGAGATTAGTCTGGCCGACGGCGAGACAACTCTCCAATTTCAAAAGACCTATGGAGAAAGAGGGGCACTAGTTATTACCTGCGACAATGCAGAGACAACAGAGTGGTTAAAGAAGACGGCTCCTAAGTTGAACACTGGAGGGGAAGGCGGAACCGCGGTGAGGGTAGGATGGTATAAAGACCACCTGCGGACCACCAAGGTTCTTCTGAGGACTTCTAAGTGTTTGGCTAAGAAAGAGCCGGCTGCCCTTCTTAAGATGTTGGGCAGGCAAAACAAAAACCTGGTTGTTGAGGACTGGAGGATGGTGGGTGGCAAGAAGGAAGAGAGTTATCAGATTCTCATTCTTGTCATTGATGAGCTGTCAGCCAGAACGCTGAAGACAAGGGGATGGAAGGTGTACCTGGGCCTGGAGCAGGTGCATCTGAGAGTCCTTAAGGAAAATCTTGATGATGAAGGGAAGAGTCCTGCAGATAAACCTTCAGCATAGCAAGGCTGCAACTGCGGTGCTGTGCAGGAGGTTTGCTACAGGGAACCTGGATGCTGTCCTGATACAGGAGCCTTGGATTAGACAGGGCAAAGTATCAGGATTAGGAAACACAGGAGGCAGGTTAGTGTATGCTAAATGTGATAATGGTCCTAGAACATGCATATTAGTAAATAAGAGACTAATGTATGTACCTGTTCTAGAATATTGTTCCAGAGACATGACCGTGGTAAGACTCGTCATGGCTGAACTTGGAAAAACTCTACTGCTATCATCAATTTACCTTCCGTACGATGATGGCAGAGGACAGCTGCCGACAGGGATTCAGGACCTTGTGGAATACGCTGACAGGAGAGGGTCGGACCTCATCCTGGGATGTGACGCCAACGCACACAACATGGTGTGGGGGAGCACAGACACTAATAGGAGGGGTGAGTTACTATTAGATTACATTATCTCCAATAATTTAGAAATAATTAATAAAGGTAATGAACCAACTTTTGTAACCAAAGTAAGGAGTGAGGTTATCGATCTTACTCTAAGTACTGCAAGGATGGCGAAGAGGATACATGATTGGCATGTATCGTCGGAGCCATCTTTGTCAGACCATAAGCATATTTGTTTCAGGATAGGTGAACTGAAACTACAATGCCAGACGTATAGGAATCCGAGAAGGACGGACTGGGAATCCTATGAACATGATCTTGGGGTGAAAACAAGACTCATGACAGGTAAGATCCAGGATGTAGATGAACTGGAGCGCGTGTCTGATGAGCTCAGTGGGGCCATCATGGGCTCCTACGAGAAGCACTGTCCTTTGACACGTGTGAGGAACGTGGGAGCTGGGTGGTGGACCCATGAGCTGTCAGTTATGAGGAAGAGGGTGAGAGCACTCTTTAAGATCGCTAAGATCCAAGGGAACTGGGTTACTTATCACGACCTGTTGTCTCAGTACAGCAGGATGATAAGGAAAGCTAAGAGGGACTTCTGGATGAGGTTCTGCGCGGAGTTGGAGGGTGTGCGGGAAGCATCCAGGATACACAAACTCTTGGCTAAAGACCCAGTATCACCGGTGGGCAATATCATAAAGACCACTGGGAAACTTGCTGTGGAGCCTGGAGAAGTGCTTGAGGAACTCCTGATGGCACATTTTCCGGGGTGTACGGTAACACAAGGCGGTGGGGGAACATCTTACAATTGTAATGATGGAGGACCCACTGCTAAAACAGCTGACTGGAAACTGGCCAGTCAGATAGTAACATGTAGTAGGATCGAATGGGCCGTGGGGACATTCGATCCATATAAAGCTCCTGGTGGTGATGGGATCAGACCCGTCTGCCTCCAGAAAAATGTAGACAATCTGTGGACAGTGCTATGCAGGCTATATAGGGCCAGTATTGCCACTGGACACATTCCACGATCCTGGAGGAAGACCAGGGTCGTGTTTATACCGAAACCAGGCAAGGTTGACTATACCAATCCTAAGGCGTTTCGACCAATAAGCTTAACATCTACTCTGCTGAAGGTACTAGAAAAGGTAATACATAGGTACATATGTGATGGAGCGCTCATGGGGCGCCCTATACACACAAATCAGCACGCTTACATGCCAGGTAAATCCTGCGAGTCCGCACTGCACCATTTGGTGGGCAGAATTGAAAGAGCCCTGGAGTGCAAGGAAGTAGCATTTGGTGCCTTCCTGGACATCGAAGGGGCCTTTGATAACACCAAAACAGAGTCGATAGTTGACGCTGCCAGTAGGCATGGGGTCGAGGATCTGCTTTGCAGATGGATCGGAACCATGCTGAAGTGCAGGGTCGTAGAGTCCTCTCTGTATGATGAAACTGTGGAGGTAAGAGTGACCAGGGGATGTCCGCAGGGGGGCGTACTCTCGCCCCTTCTGTGGAACCTAGTGGTGGACGATCTTCTTGGAGAACTCAACAGTGGTGGTGTGTATGCGCAAGCATATGCAGACGATGTTGTTATATTAGTGGTTGGTAAGTTTGTACCAACTGTGGCGGAGCTGCTCGGGGGGGCGCTTCGGACTGTAGAAAGATGGTGCGGGGAAACAGGACTAAGCGTCAGCCCGGGTAAGACTCTACTTATCCCATTTACCCGAAGAAGGAGACTGGAGAGCTTTGGGCCCCTAATCCTTCGTGGCAGTGGGATCACCATAGCATCAGAGGTAAAGCATCTAGGTATAATCCTAGACCAGAGGCTTAATTTCTGTGCACAACTCAATCGTGTAATCGATAGAGGTAAGTGGACACTAATGGCGAGCAGGCGCGTGGTGGGTCGGACATGGGGGTTGAAGCCTAAGCTGATGCATTGGCTGTATACTTCTGTGGTGAGACCGGCCATGACGTATGGCGCTATTGTATGGTGGACAAGAACCGAGGTTCAGGGTGCGATGGCGAGGTTGGCAAGGGTTCAACGCATTGCCTGCCTTGCTATCACAGGAGCGATTAGCAGCGCTCCTAGTGCTGCCCTGGACTGCTGCCTTAACCTTCTACCGCTGGACCTCTTTATAAAGGTAGCAGCAAGGAAGAGTGCTCACCGTCTTCAATGTGAGGAACTCTGGAAACAATGCCCACGAAATATGGGACATTCTAGAATTACAACATTGGCGGTAGGAGATCAGACTCTTGATATGATCTCAGACCATATGAAAATAAAATACTCCTTCTCAAAACCCTTCCGAGTGGTAATACCAAACCGCGAGGAATGGTCAGAAGGAAGGAGACCCCTCCCTAGGTGTTAGCTGGAATGGTACACTGACGGCTCCAAAACAAGGGAGAGCTCAGGTGCAGGGATATGTGGTGGGAACCCAAGGCAGGAATGTGTGCTGCCAATGGGGGAACATCCAACTGTATTCCAAACAGAAATCACGGCTCTATTGGAATGTGTCAGAGAAAATCTCAAGCTAGGACATTCGAATAAAGAAATCTGCATATACACAGACAGCCAGGCAGCTTTAAAAGCCCTGAGCTCAAACGAGTTCAGGTCAAAACTAGTCTGGGAATGTGCCGAATCCACAAAACAGCTGGCGGGCCTCAACAAAGTCACACTATGTTGGGTGCCAGGACATGTTGGAGTAGATGGAAACGAATGTGCAGACCAGCTGGCGAACAAGGCAGCAGCATCTGAATTCATGGGACCACAACCGTTCTGTGGTATATCCAAGGCAACAGCTATAAAAGCTATTGCGGACTGGGCAGAGCTAGAGCATGGAAGAAGGTGGCGAGGCATCCCTGGATTGCGGATGAGCAAACTCGCACTTCTAGGTCCATCTAGACAGATTGCATCGGACATCCTGTCACTGAGCAGGTGCAAGGTAAGGGAGGTGGTCGCTCTAATCACAGGGCATGGTCACCTTCGTAAACACATGAAGAACATGGGAATCTTCATTGGAAACCCTACATGCAGGATATGTGGCTTGCAGGAGGAAACTGCGGAACACCTAATATATGAGTGTGAGAGACTCGAACAGGTGAGCTATGAAACCTTTGGCAAACTGCACAAAGGACAAAACATACCACAGGAGAACCTTGTCAAACAGATTCTAAAGTTCAATGGGCTTTTGAATCTGGACAGGAGGAACTGAGGGACCATCATCCTTTGTGGGAGCGCAATAAGCCCTAGAGGCTGACGTGCATAAGGTTCTGGACCGCCCACTAGAAGAAGAAGAAGAAGAAGAAATAGGGCATGGTACTAGTATCTGAGGGACCCATTTATTGATGTACAAACAGATTTACTCATTGACGAGCCAATGAGAGTTGTTTAATCGATAAAGTAGATCGCCTTTGACAAGTCACACATTACAAAAGACAGACTTATCCTTTTATGAACATTATTGTGGATTTACTTACTGTTCACAATGATTCTGCGTATTATTCTAATACTTCTTTAAGCATTACTAGAAGTACCAATAAAATCCTCACCAATGGGGTGAGTCCATTCCTCAAGCTCTGTGTAAGTCACAAACATGCATAAGCGGAAAAATGGGCCATCCGAACGTCTTTTGCCTTAAACATGCTTTTAATAAACTTTGAACTTGACGAGTAACAAGGAATTATTTAAGAATAATAACAATACACTAATTCTAACACACATACCTTTAATAATCAAACGCGTTTCAACTAAAAGTCGTCGTTCTCAGTGATACATGAGCTATAACGAACAACTTATAACTAAGCTAGTTGTAGCTCATGTATCCCTGAGGATGACGACTTTGTTGTTGAAACGTGTTTGATTGTTAAACATTGTGTGTGAGAATTAGTGTATCGTTATAAACTTAAATTAAACATGCTTCACTGTGTTAGTAGGCAATAGTAATAAAACATTAAATATTTATTTCCACATCTTGTGAATCTCGGCAATGCTTTGCGACATAATACTCACCGATTTTTGTATAAAACTCAAAAGCAGCCCGAAGTTTCCTCTTATGGCTGTCCAGAGTATGCAAGCCATCATCCCAGGGTCTTTGTACATTGGCCTGGTTCCAAGCATCAAAATCTGAAAATACAAACGTGCCTAAATAAAGAAAACAACAAAAAACCAACTTACAATAAATACAAAATATAATAACTTATGTTTATAATACTTTTATACTAAATGATTAATCTAAATTAACTTTTGGATTAATATTCTTTAAAAATAAACCGAGTTGAAAAATATATTACTATAATCCCAAAGACTTAAATATGAATTATTATTGTTTATTTTCGCCATACCGACTATTGTTTTTTAAGTACAACTAAAAACTTACCGTCCAATAGTCGAATTTCAGCGTCCAACGACGGCCGTTACGGCTATTCAGCCATTATCAAGTTTAGGACAATGTCCTTCGTCAATAGTTAATTATAAAAATAAAAACACAAAACATGAAATACGATGACACACACGATTGTACATTACACGCTCGCACATTTTATATATACATCTAGTGGGCCCACTGTCTACTAACGGACTGCTGGTGTTACGTCTGCGTATGGTTCTTGTATTTGCAATGTCCATCACTATATAAAAAAACAGGAGAAGAAGGCCAAAATACCAAAGAAAGAAACTGACAATAAGTACATATCAACACCATACAACCATAGGCTACATAACATAATAGGAAACATTTTCAGAAAACAAGGTTACATCACCTCATATAGTACGAAAAATAGTTTGTCACACATATAAGATTAAACTCAAACAACCATGATAAACTTGAGGGCTCAGGAGTTTACCAAATATCATGTGCTGATTGCCCCATGAAATACATCGGCCAAACAGGGCGATCGTTTAAAAAGAGATTCAGAGAGCACCTTCCCCGCGCAATACAATCTGCACAAGCTCCAAGAATAGAATCAAAGTTTGCCGAGCATATAATAGAAACCAATAATAATTATGACGTCATCGATAAATGTTAACCGTATTACATAAATGTAACAAAGGTAAACTCATGAATGCCTTAGAACAGTATGAGATTTACAGAGCCTTCAAAACGGATTATGTGACGTTATTAAATGAAAAACAAATATTCGATGCCAACCCGTTGTTTGATATAGTGATGGACATTGCAAATACAACTGTAGATAAGAACCGTACGCAGACGTAACACCAGCAGTCCGTTAGTAGATAGTGGGCCCACTAGATGTATATATAAAATGTGCGAGCATGTAATTGTACAATCGTGTGTGTCAGTGTGTTTCATGTTTTGTGTTTTTATTTTTATAATTAACTATTGACGAAGGACATTGTCCTAAACTTGATAATGGCTGAATAGCCGAAACGGCCGTCGTTGGACGCTAAAATTTGACTATTGGACGGTAAGTTTTTAGTTGTAGGTACTTAAATATGAAATCAGTTTTTTTTTTTTTTTATAAAAATTATTAGTAGGCCTATATGTTTTATTTCCGTTATTATTTATTGACAGATTCAATTAGACGATATTGCAATTTATATACAGGTTAGTAAAATACCTGTTGTACGTCCGTCAAGTGATCCTCTTTTTGTGCTAAAACACTATCGCGGTTTCAGATGATATATCCATCATCTGGTGTTGAAAATAACACTCACACGAGTTCGTATAAGTGTTACAACACTTAAACAGTACAACACGGGTGTATTCGAAGAATTTGAGATTTACAAGACGGTAGAAACGGGACCGTATAACGTCCTAAACGATAAATTGTCTTTTAATTGCAACATAATATTTGACACTGCCTTGAAAATATCGAATGATTCTGCGAAGGTGGGAGGAATGTCCTCGACTGTTGGAGGGGATCCTTATCGGTAATTCTCACCCGGCTCTCATACTGTTGAACAAATTAATTTTTATGTATACGTTGTTTGTGTTTACTGTTTAAGTGTTGTAACCGTTATTAAAGGTCTGACGACCTTGTGTGAGTGATATTTCAACACCTGATGGTGGTGATCTGAAACCACAGTAGTGTTTTAGCACAAAAAAGAGGGTTACTTGACGGGCATAAAACAGGAATTTTATCATATCGTAAATAATATCTATTCCTCAAGAAGTAAAATTGTATGCTTCGACAATCAACAAATAGTAGTGCAATATTTAGTCTCCTTGTTTTTATTTTTGGTCTATTTTAATAAAACTTGGTTTTTATACTTATTTGACTAACTGTAATATGTTACAAAACAACTCACTATGTTGTGAAGTACAATTGAATGCCTGCCAGAAGGATATAGAAGGACGCAACCACTCTTCCATAGTCCTGCCGTGAACACGTTCCGCAGCATTGTAATAACGGTAACACAGAGTTTCCTCGGGGTTCGCTTCAGGTTTGTATTCTATCTTGTGGACACCTGAAATGTATAGACATAATTTAGAAAAGACAATCATACGGATAGAGTAACATTGCATTTTGTATATACATTGCATTTTGAGCTAGCAAGTGTTGTATACATTATAATATCTCAGTTTTAATTTGGCGTAGGAAGGTGCAAGACACATCAACACCTTTACTATATTACAGTTCGATTGGACGAAGCCTTCAGCCTGTCTGCTTCCCTCACATCAATAGAAAGCTCTTGATGAGGACTATCTACAGATGTGCAAAACTAAGGTTCCATTCATTTTTTTGTGTCTCCAGATGCAATAGGAAAATACTAGTTTAAAATATATTTATATAAATTTCCATATGTATTGTATACCAGGTCATCCGTTGACCGCTATGAAGACGATATGGAGTCGATAAGTGCAGTGGCGTCGCCAAGGTGGGTGAAAAATTTTTAATTTGCTTACTGGCATTTTAACCCTCCAAGTGCTGACTATATTGCTCTTTAGTGCTAAGGGTTTTTTTTGGTTCTGTGCATGCTTATTAACTAAAATCATTATAAAATACTCACTAACAGTAAAGTGAGATATATTTAAAAAATAAAAATAACACTATTCTCACTCACGTAAGTTTAATTATCAAAGTCGTCATCCTCAGTGATACATGAGCTACAACTGACAGATTACTTATGTGAGTGAGATAGTGTTATTTTTATTTTTAAATATAAATTCCTTCTCACCCGTCGAGCTCAAAGTGTATTTTATAGTAAAGTAAGACTTATTATACTTAATTTCAATCACAATTACATGCTCTTTACAGTAAATAGCTTTAACAGGTTCACCTTATAATTTTATCCTTTTTTTTTTTTTTGTTGACCAAAGTAGAAATTAAAAAAAGACAAATATTTTGTGTTCTAAAACCTCTTACTCAAAATGTGTAAAAAAAAGTAATGTAGAAAATCCAATATAGCCAAAAGTTGCACAATTTTATGGTGAATAGAAATATACATAACACTACTACTTTGCTTAAAAAAAAACTTTTTGTTTATAAAAAAAAATCCGTTTTTATAAAAAAATTGCTTTTCTGCACAAAGAAGAAAAACTTGCCTCTAAAGATATAAAAGTACTGTCTAGGCCCAATATTTATGGTTTTAATTTGTTATAAAGGAATAACACACATTATATACAAGAAAAAAAAGAAGAAAAAATAAAATATTTACAGTTCAGAGTCTCTAAAAGTCACTATTTTCAAATGCACCTCTAATAGCTCTTGAATTGCTAAGTTCACTCATAATTACTTCAAAAATGAATAAAAATTTACAAAAACAAATAAAAATATACTGATCTAAACTGAAACTAAAAATGAATAACAACTAGTGGATAAACAAATAAAATCCGAGTTCCGAGCGTCTATCTACGCGTACTACACGACTTGATAGTTGATTTGACAATTTTTGCCGAAGTTTTGTTTGGGTCGATATCGCTATGAAACTCTGAATTATAATAAAGTGACTCTTTCCAAATACAACCATACATAGAAGTATCCGATTGTATTAAAAATAGCTGCGTCGTACACATTTACAAAATGTGTTGCGCAAATGTCGCATATGCGACGTTAGCACGGTAACGCGACTTTTATACATCGAATATGCGACGTTAGCACTTGGAAGGTTAGTAATTAACATAATACAATTTTGTAGATAGTTTATTGACCATTTCATAAAATTAAAAATACGATAAACAGTAGGTTGAGTTAAACAGTAGGTTTAACATATCGAGTAGAGTTTTTACTACATTCTTGCGAGAGAAGTTTTTCAAAGGTCAAACTTATAGTTACTCAAGATCCACCACGAGCCAGGCAAGGCTATGTAGTTTAGTTATCAATTCCATTGAAAATTCTTTAGCTAAACATATTGATTTTGATAGTATGTCAACATTTGCCGAGCAGAAATTTCGTAAAAGTATTTGAAGTAAAAGTAAGGATTTAGTCTGCGTGATTAAATTTTAAACATAACACTGACTAGAACCAATGAGTGTATGTTTAGTGTAGGTTTGTTAATTTTATAGTTTATTAATGTTTATCATTAATACAGTTTATTTTTAAGTGTTAATTTTAGTTAGACAACTTTTTATGTTTAGTTTCTTTAAAAAAAATATTGTATAAAAAATGTAGGATTGCAGTATGTACTGAGGACTGTTATATAAAAAAAATAATGTATTGTAAAAAAAGTTAACTGATTTGTGGAAAACAAAACACATCTATATATATAAAATCCAAAACCCACTGACTCACTCATCACGATTTCTCAAAAACTAAAGAACGGATTGGAATGAAATTTGGTATGTAGCTTCCTCTAGGGCCATAGGTGCTCACTACAGAAGGGTTTGAAAAAATTCGAAATTTTAGGGGGGTTTGGGGGGATCAAAGTTATTAAAAAATGACTTCTTCAAAACTACCGAACGGATTGGAATGAAATTTGGTATGTAGCTTCCT
>JAGFPH010003578.1:27450-56468 GCA_018207615.1 Philaenus spumarius | reverse complement strand
GAATAGTTTTCTCTCTAGCTAATAATAATAATATTTATTAGTTAATCGCCTACTTTAATAAAAGTATACAAAGCTAGAGAGAAAACTATTCGATCGATTTCAACCAAATTTGCACCAGACATGTCCAGTACGCCTGTATAGATGCACGAAAAAGGGTTTGGAACAATTTTGAAAAACAACCCCCTTTTTGGCCAAAAAACCCCCAAAAAATCAGTTATTATTTTTTTATTAAAAAACGGCTCTAACGATTTTGATAAAATTTGGCTTATTTGTAGCCTTTAATGTGCCCTACCATATACAAAAACCCGCATCTTTCTAAAAATTCTCGTTTAGCTAATAATAATAATAACTGATTTTTGGGGGTTTTTTGGCCATAAAGCGGGTTGTTTTCAAAACCTTTTTACGTGCATCTATAAAGACCTAATTTACGTGTTTGGTGCAAATTTGTTCGAAATCGATCGAATAGTTTTCTCTCTAGCTAATAATAATAATATTTATTAGTTAATCTCCAACTTTAATAAAAAAAATCTCCTACCCCACCCTACAAGCCACAGTGAATCTGTTTAGTAATTTAAATGTATTTGTGAGAAAGTATGTGCCAGTTCCTGGTACCGTTTATTTCTCTTTGTCATGAAACAATAAATTAACAACAACGTACCAACAAGTAGTATATTTGAATATACAGAACTATACAACTGGAATGAATTCATTTCCAGTATCCAGCTCACTAATTGATTAAAATAAAGTTTCTTGCATTGGTTTACGTCAAGTGACCTACTTTTTTTGCATATGTAACGCGTTTCGCTAATTTTATCCTATCTTCAGGCACAATAAACAAATTACTCGACCGAGGTCGTCAAACATTCAAAGTAATTACACAACACATAACATAGCACATTTAAAGTATGTTTTAGTGTACACCATTGGCTACTGGACAGCAACTGTCAGTTTGCCCTTGAAACCTGTTCTTTCTGCAGGTTTCTTGAACTTTTATCGCTGTATCATACAAGGTATTAAAGTCAAAATTTAGCTGATCGTTCAATAATTGACGTTCGCCATTTGAAAGCCTTATAAATCTCATACTCCTCAACAGCGTTCAACCTTTTAGAACATACTTTAACTGTCCCAATCTTATTTTTTTAGCTCGTGTAACTATGGTCCTACTCACCTATTAGATGACATGCAAAAATTAAATTTGTTACCTGAAATTGTTTTTTTCGACAAGTATTCTTTAAATCAAATCTCAAACGCGCTCCCAGTTTGGCCTACGTTTACTTTGTCACAATCATCGCATGCCTATATATGATCTACTATAGGTCTTGGGTTTTAGGTGTGACGAAATTGTTTAACCCTACAGTAGTGTCATCGGTCTGAGAATCCAATTCACTTTTTGTTAGCGTGTCACTCATTGTTCGCTAGAGAGGGAGGGCTGAGTAATTCAGTACCTTCCTTTTTCTTGTCAGTCTGCCTGATGCTGTCTGCTCGTGATTTTCAGATTATGTTATCTATGATAAATTAAACAAATCGGACTCCTACACCGAAGACACCACACACAAATTTTAAGAATTTTTGAAAAGTGTCCATGCGAAACAGTTGTATACATTTTTAATTTTTTTATTTGGGTTACAGATTTGACTTTTGTCTTTATAACTACTTTTTTTGCCAAGTTTACTCTTTTCCACATAAAAAAATTAAATAGTAGCAGTAGTTTTGAAATTTGTAAAGTAAAAGTGTTTGAATTTTAAATCATAATTTTCAATGTATCTCCGTCATATAGCCTATCTGAAAATGTAGGAGAAGAACAATATTTACGATATATGTCATTTTTTTAAAGTTTGGTGATATTTACAGAATTATTTTTAAAAAAACATGTAAATCGGTCTCACAGACCTATGACACTGATGGTGTTGCAAAAAGCATGACACTACTCCAGGGTTAACGGTGTTGCTAGTTCGGTTGAGTTTATGGAAGGTAGAAGTGACTATTTTAGGTAGGATGCTGCCATATTCAGTTGATGTATGAACTCTGTTGAGGAGTATGAGATTTATAAGGCGTTAAAATCCAAAGATACAAATGGCGAACATCAATTATTAAACGTCCAGCTAAATTTCAACTGTAATACCTTATATGACACGCCGATAAGAGTTCAAGAAGCCCGTGGAAAGAACAGGTTCCAAGTGCGAGAGATAACAGACTGACAGTTGCCACCCGGTAGCCAGAAGGTGTACACCAAAACGTACTTTAAATGCGCTGTGTTGTTTTGTGTATTTAATTTTAATGTTTGACGATATTGGTTGAGTAATTTAGTGTCTGAAGATGGGATCAAGATCCTGAAACGCGTCACAAAAACAAATAAACGGTATCAGTTAACTGACACAAACTTTCTCCCAACTTACTGTAGTCAAAATAATATTGTTTTTAATCATTTTATTTACTACTTTTTAGAACAAAACAAAAAAATAATATTCTACCTACGTCAATCGTATAAAAAAGTTATTGTCCCAGGCGGGATTCGATCGCGCGACCTTTGAATTACCGGCCGTCCTCGCTACCGTTGTGCTACCCTGTGCAGCCGTCGCCGTGATGCTAGATTGACAACATAAACTTCTTTATTTTTTAACATTTCCCCATAATTATGAAACGCCGAAGTTTTGATAAAAGCGGGTGGTGTCATTTTGTTTGGCATCTTAAGCACTATAAATACTGAAAATTTGATCAAAATCGTTAGAGCCGTTTTTGAGAAATTTGCATTTTTGTCGTTTTTTATTGGTTTTTAGGGGTAAATTACCCTTAAAAATTCCAAAAAATGAACCCCCCTGGAGATATTAGGGTTTAGTACCTACATACCAAATTTCATGAAAATCGGACCAATAGTGTCCCCTCTGGTCGTGTATACATACTGACACACTGACAGACAGACACCACGTTAAAAACACTTTTTTGGGTTCAGGGAGCACCAAAACAAAAAATTCCACTAAAAATATTTTTGGGTTCAGGGAGCAACAACACAGATAATTGCACTAAACAATTTTTTGGGGTTCTGGGAGCACCAAAACAGATAATTCAACTGAAAATTCAAATTCGAACATTTTTACGAAAACAATACTTTCTCCATATACTATGTATAGGGTGGAGAAAGTAAAAAAGAGGTCACTTGATAGAGGCAAAAGCAAAAAACCTTATTTTATTCAACTACGATGGGAATAAATTATACAAAAGTGATGGAGATGAAGTCTCCTAATTACAGTACTATTGTACACAGGATGAGTGCAAAATAAATATTAACACTTTTCTAGAAGTGTTCTAATTGTAAAATTAAATTTTAAATTTTGTACTTTGACGCAATCGGCTCCAGACACAACGAGTAAATAGACATTACACAAACAAGGCAGACTACAGATTTCAGAAGAGAAAGGCCGTGGAAAAAAGGACAGAATATCGTACTCACAGGGTAAAGACAAAGAAGAAGATAGTGTTACACTTTTATTTAGACAAACAAACATATACTCCGTAAAGAGGAGAGATTCTACAAAAAAATATTCGACAAATTCATAACAACAATACAAAACTAACAATTAATATCACTGCGTCTTAAACCAGACGACTCTTGCCACCATTATACCAATAAAAGCAAGCACCAAATAAGGAACTAAAGAATCTAAAAATATCTTATACAATACTGGTCTAGTGTTTAAGCTGTGGGACGATTCCACGAATACGCCTTCCATGAAATGTTTTCCCGTTGAAATTATCTTCACCGTGACAAATTTACCCATGAGATTATCCCTCTTGGGCACCAATATCTGCAACAGAAGGTGTAATAATGAAAACAGATTTCACCGATAACAAAATTTAATGTTAATTTCAATTGATTAAGAAACTGATATTTTACTGGTGCCAATTGATAAAAGTTTAGTCCACAAAATAGTATTTAATGCAAATTTTAAAATAATCTAATAGCCAGCCCCTAATATTTCCTTGTGATGGTTGTTCCACTACTCATGGGTGGCATATTCAAGCTTGAACATATTATTTATTTATTGCAACAAATTTTTACATAAAAGTAGTTATCAAAAAAAAAAAAAAAATAATAATTTATTGGTGCCTACATAGGCAAGAGGCTTGTATGTATATATCTCGAGTTATATCTAGAAGTTTGGTTATCGTTACAATTTCAAAAAGTCCGCTAATGAGCATGTCTGCGTCAGATAAGGGCATGTCACCATGATGTATAATTGTAAGTCACAAACATTAGTCTCGCCATCTCCATATGAGTAGAGTGAAGGCCTATAATAAAATTGTTTATTATAAGTAACAGTACCATACAAATATTCTTGTACGATGTTCTAATAGCTCTAATTACAATCTAAGCTATGTTTGTTTTAGTATTACAGATGGGTGAAATCAGCTGTTATATTATATTGTTACTCATGTATGTACATACTGTAACGGAAGGTTACAAAAATAAAATAAAATAAAATAAAATGTTTAAAAAAAAATGTGTCGTCGAAAAACTTTGAAAAAATAAAAAAAATGTTCAGATTAATAAAAACGTTATATGTGGATTATTGCTCACCTCGCCTACACTTCTTATACTTATTTGCTTTTAAAAATCGTCGCTCACTATTCAACATTAATCATAAAAAACACTCCTCACTCTTCAACCTCCATTACAAAAATTATACACCACGTGACTCACCTTAACTCCAACTTACAACTCCACCTTACACCTTAAAACCTCCTTTGTAAAACCTTTTAAAACTTCTTCACTTAACTCTTATAAAAAAAATTAATAATCCACATATAACCTATTTGCATGTTCTCGTATTTATTTATGCATATATAATTACTTTTAAAAATATTCTACTGTAAATTTAATTTCTCAAGTCGTGTGTCTTTGACTGCAAAGTACTCACTAAATGGGTGGTCACGGCTAAACCAAAGAATTCAAGACATTGTGGCGGAACAACTATGTTTTTACTCACACATTATATGGAAATAATTATGTACAAACAAGTTTATCATCATCTTGATACAAACAAAACAAACTATCAAAAATTTATACAAGATATCAGTTACAATTATGTTTACTAAGTTATGACGCAATACCAAATTAAGTGAAGTTACATGTTAAAAAAGTTTAAAATTTTGAAATGCAGACTGATATTATTAAATATTATGGCCATTAATACTCACGAAACTGTTCACACAAGTGTTTTAACCTAGGATTTGTCGGATTACAAAGGATATTTTAGTCACACACACAACTTCGACACTCCAAAAGACCGCCTCGTGGTCGTATTTTTATAAGTTCACGTTACTTCGAATATATTCGACGGATTTTAATGTCGAAGCGTACACCAACTTTGTATCACTTCAAGTTCACTTTAACATATCAACCATTATCCTCCTGCATCAAAAAACCACATTTTTATGAATTTTACTTTCACACCATACACAGATATAAGTTAACTTATCGCCATTTTTCTATTGAGTGTCATGTACATGACTTGTATGATCAACGCAAGCTTCAACAGTCCTGCGATCAAGTTTGCCTGTACTGTGCATTTACATAAACGTTCATTATATGGTTTGTCTATTACAAATGTTTTCTTCCACTTTGTCATATTTTATTAATAAAATTGTCTATTATGTGACCAATCATCCACCTTTAATTACTTTCTTCAACTGCACCACTGTTTTTAGTTATTGTGAACTTTTATACACTTTATATATATTATACACTTTTATTCATGAATGTTTTTTAAGTCTGCTTTTTTATCTTTATTATATATAGTCTGCTTATTCTTTGCTTTATGTTTATTTAAATGATTATACTTTAATTATTTTGCGTCTTAACAAATTTGTATATGTATATATGAATTACAAATATCTATTATTATATATTGCGTCTTTTTTATCTATCAGACCATTCTTCTATGTTTTAGTCACTATGGGAATTTACTAATTAAAATCATACAATATTTTCGTTACAAGGACTGTAAGTGTTACAATACGTATATATGTAGGTACGGACATACACTCGCTTTTATAGGAGTTGATGTTTATTTTCTCAATTAAAAATGGTATTAATCTATGATTTTAAATAGGTATTTTTAACCATTTTCCTTAGAAATCTTATTTTTCCCTGACCTTAACCAAAATTCCCTGATTTTTCCAGGTTTTCGCTGTCACTAGCCACCCTGATTCCTCACTAAAGAAAGAACTACAAAGCTGTGACAGCCATTAAGTATAACAGTTACAACATAGCTATAGATTTACCTGCTCATAATACTTATTGTGTCCGACAAAATGCTTTCCATCGTGTGATTCCTCAGTCACCAACACCTGCTGCTCCGTTCCCAACTTATGGCTGTAAGGTTCGTAGGATTGGAAAAGTTCAGACAGCTGTTTTGTTCTTTTCTTTACCTTTACAATGAGAACAATAACACCTGTTAGACACAGAGGTAAAATTCAACAAGTTTTTAGTGCTGCGCAAGCATACTGTATGTATTGTACATATTTAACCGTTCGACCTCCTCGCCGTTTCTACTAGGACGATCCGACTATTGCCAAGGTCGACTAAGTGCGACATTCACCAAGCCATTGCCGTGCGAGACTATCCAATACCGCCACGCCTATTTTTGCTGGTTCGACAGATGTTTACATAAACCATTGCAGCTCAACTAATATCAAAGCTAAAATAATGTTTTTGGTCTAGTTGTGTTTGGCATTAAACCTACAAGTGTTTGGATGCTCAATTGAGCAGTCAAAGCACTTGGCCTAGGTCTCACACTACTCAATTGACAACTCTACTTTGTATTGAATATTTCACCCACTAAAAATCATCTAATCGCAATAAAACAAAAACCGTTGGAAAGGAAGTGATTTAAACTTTAATTTTGGTATTTACAAATTTTTTCTAAAACGTATATTTACATATGTAATCATTGTTTTAAAATTGTAGTTTTCTGTAAAGCTATTGCTGGGCATGAAAACATAAAGAAATTACTCAACTTTGTCATCACTTCTCTAGCTCAATTACGCTCGACAGAAATATTTTGACAATAATATAAAGATACCTTTGGATTCGTCAAGATTTGAATTTTCTAAAACTGCCTTCCAATCAGACGTCACTCTTATAGTTTCGAAAATATAAAGGTTTCTGTAAACCCTTGCAATTGGACAGTTTTAAACCAATAAAACAGCACATTTTGCATTCAAGATATCTCTTACAATTAGAAATATTTGTAAATAAAAAGATAAGTTTATATCTATTTTTATACTAAAGTTCAATCTTTCGTTTAAAGCAAACCATTTACTCTAACGGTTTTGTTCGTACAGTGCTGAGAAATACTGGCAAGTGGAAAATTCAAAACTCGACTTTCTCACGCTCTCGAAGTGGCATTTGCAACGGCTTTTGACACGGTACATTGTATAGGATTCGTGCGTGAGAGTTTTTATTTATTTGATCTCATTTTGGGATTCAAGTAAAGCTAATTCAAATACTTTTATGAAACAATAATTTACAATTATACAGTTCAATTCTATGATTTATTCTCTACATTTGGTTATATAACAAATATTACCTTGTATCCGTCGTGTGACTTCGTTCAGCGTTCGTTTATGACGCGTTTCGAAACATATGTTTCATCATCAGATATCTAATAAAAGTTACATAACATACAACACAAAAACACTCAACTCACAACACAACACACACAATTATGACATTTAATCCGGGTAGACGTCTACTTAGAGTCATGGTCGAACGACTACTGACTGAATTCAATGTTTAGTTGATAGAGTCCGATATTCTTATCGCCAAATCATACAATATGTTGGACTGAAACAGTAACTGGTCGTTAAGCAATTGTTTATCGTTGTGTTTAAAGGCTTTATATATCTCATATTCTTCTATGGCATTCATATATCTACCCTTTACGCAAAAATGAATAGGTTCAAAATTTGTATTAAAATCGGTGAATTGATGATTGGTGTCTATTAAATGGCGAGCGTAATTTGAATTGTTTCCGTCTATGTTTTTCTTTGGTAGATGTTCCTTAAACCGTTTTAAAAACGGCCTCCCGGTTTGGCCTATATAGAATTTATCACAATTATCGCAATTGATCCTATATATCCCAGATTTTTCCTCCATCGGTCTAAGAATTTTGCGGCGGAGAATTTTCTGTATATTGTTGTTGGTGCGGAAAGCCACAGTTATGTTGAGGTTACGGAGAGTGTTGCATAAAATTCTGGGGAGAATGTTGCCGTTCTCTGTGGACACATATTTGGTTTTTGTTTTGTCCATCCGCTTGTTGTTTGTATGTTTTTTAACCAAATTGTCGACCATTGAACATTTGTATCCATTGGCTACGGCTATTTGTTTGATGGTGTTCAACTCTTCGTGGAAATCATCGACTTCAAGCGGTACTGTGAGTAGACGGTGAACGAAACTATGATGATGAAACATATGTTTCGAAACGCGTCATAAACGAACGCTGAACGAAGTCACACGACGGATACAAGGTAATATTTGTTATATTCTATTTGTGACTTGGATACTTATACAATGATTTTAAAATTTGGTTATAGTAATATTTCATTTTCGGACAAAGCATACATTCCTAAATTACTATTCAAACTAGGCCTAGTTTTGTAAGCAGTCTTGTGTAGAAACATAAAAACTGGTGTTTTCAAAATAAAAAATTTGAAATTGTCTAAAAATGTTGTGTCTTTACATTTTTTAGTAAAATGTTTGGTTTTATAGAGATTTAACGTTGAAAATTTTCAACTGCTGCCATTTTTTAACATATTGATGCAGGAAAACAAATTTTGAAGTCATACTCCTTTGCGCCCGTTGTAATTGGGCGTTAGGAGTAAAATCCGGAAAGTGCCTTTTTATACCTTTTCTCTACAAGAGATACCTCAAGAGTCTCGGTGGGTGAGTGGTTAACGCACTCGACTTCCACGCTAGAATCCCTTGGTTCGATCCCCGGCTGGGAAATTTTTTTTTCAAAAATTATAGGAAAGTATACGAATGGCCAAAGAAGTATAACTTCCACCGTCTGGTCCGACGCAGACCCAATTTTTAATTAAAATGTAACCTATTTAGATGAATATTCATACAAAGTTTCATGATTATACCTTAAACTGTTTCCGAGATGTTAAGGTATGTGTAAAAAATCACATACATATGGTCAGAGAGAAAACAGATAGAGATAGGACACGTGTTACGTTGTATTATTTGCTTGTTTTCAGCTGACAAAAATAACCCCGTAAAGTTTCGAAGGTGAATACCATGTAGGCTGTATTAATGATTAACAAATTTTATTTTTCAAAAAGGCACATACCTCATGTTACAACTCGAATGAAGAGTATTTTCAAACGTTTTGACAGTTACACATGCTCACCTCACTTCCAGGAATCCTGGGTAAACGCTGAGCTGGAGTTCCTGGTCGGGGGAAGAACTGATTGATGAACAACGAAGGGAACTTATACTTAGCACATAAAGACATTGTCTGCTCAAAGTCTTCTTCAGTCTCAGTGGGGAAACCACAGATGATATCAGTAGCTATGGTCACTCCAGGAACTCTGCAACACATTTAATATTTAGTTTAATAATTAACCCTTTCTGACCCGAATTAAATTTGGAAGTAAAAAAAATTATTTGAATATTTTTTTCAACTCTAATAGGTAAAAATTTTTACAGCCCGTTTAAAAGATATAAATCCGTACATTACAATGTACATCGGGTTTTACTTTAACCCTTTGAGGTTAGGCAATGATAACCACCCAGGTTTTTCGCCTTTAAACCCAAAAAAAAAAAAAACCCTTTGAGGAATTTGAAAAAAACTATATATTTCTTTATTTTTGTGACTAACTAAGGTTAACTAAGGTAAAAAATATTTTTTTATTTTCTTTACTGGTTTTTTTTTAGTAAATATATACCTTAGTAAAATTATGCAAAACAGCCCCAGCCGGAGACCAGATATCTAGTCATATCCCGTCAGCTTGGAAGCGAGCCAACCACCGTTTGCTTTACTTCAGCCCTCCTACCCTCAAACCACAGATATGATTAGATATCTGGTCTCCCTAGCCTAGATTCGAACTCGGCATCTTGTGATCAGAAAGACGCTACGTTACCACTAGACTACGGCTTCATGAAAGAAAACTGACAAATTAACAAAACTTCAGTTACATTACTATCGGTATAAATATTACGTGTAAAGTAAAAGATAGTTTATCAGCACCATCTAGGAGTGCTTATAGGAAGTTTGCTTGGTTGTAGTTTATCAGCACCATCTAGGAGTGCTTATAGGAAGTTTGCTTGGTTGTAGTTTATTAGCACCATCTAGGAGTGGTTATAGGAAGTTTTCTTGGTTGCTCTTAAGTTTGAATCTGTCTAATTTGTATGTGTGAGAGGTTTATAATAATAACTTAGATCAGTTCTTATTAAGTTAAGTAATTAATTTAAAACAATATGTTACCCTTTTAATAAAAAATACTGACAAATCTACCCTTTTACAAGTTAGTCATTTACAAGTTAGAGACAAGTTAAAAACGGAAAGAACTATTCCTTCATAGTTATTTTTGTGCTTGACATTGGGTTTCAAGTGCTCAAACAATGTTACAAAAAAATAGAAAATTCACTAAATATGATGTCCTCTGCAGAGGACACTGGGACTGAAAGGGTTAATTATTAGCTTCAATAAAAAAATTATTATTATTAAAATTAAATTAAAGTTATTAGGCTAGTTTAAAAAAAATCCAATTAAGTAGGTCAATCAACACTGAATAAAGAAAAATATTGAAACAAACAAAACCAATGACTTTTCATTTAATTAGTGCAAATTTTATTTAGGCATACTTCACCTATATTTGATGTTGCATTTTAAATTATATATTACTGGTTTTTAACCCTACAACTGTCAATGTTAATGTTTTGCAACGCCAAGTCATTTCGGTGCGTGTGCAAGCATATTATCAAAAATTCGCCAAATATAGTAGTTGTATACCAATCCAAAAGTATTCTGTGCCTTTTTTGTAGAGAAAAGTTAAAAAAATCCATATATGTAATTAAAAAATTTATTGATGTGAAATTGTAAAAGTTATTAGCTCAAGAAGCAAAAAATGTTTATTAACGAAAAGAAAAAGTTCAACTTTAGGCCTACATAACAAGTAGTAACATTTTTTGTAATTTTTTCGTAAATGTAAAAAAGTTTTGTAATTTAGTTCTAAATAGAACTATATAAAAACATTTATCTATTTCAAATTTCTTATTTACCAGTTTTTATGTTCCAAATACAAGATTACTAACAAAAGTAGGCCTAGTTTGTAACGTAATTTACTAATATATGCTTTGCCCAAAAATGAAATATTATTATAACAAAGTGTAGAGAATAAATCAAAGAATTGAACTGTATACTTGTATATTACATTATCATAAAAGTGTTTTATTTAAAATCAATTGAATTGCAAAAGTGAGATGAAACAAATGAAACCTCGTGCGGACAAAGGAAATTCAAAATATGACCGTTGAAGACAATGGAACAGCCTTGTTTTGCAATCCCAAGCGGTAGTATGAATTGTATGCAAATATGAAATTTCAACTGCTGTTTGAATAACATCTAACCATCTCAAATATAGTTTGCTTTACACCAAACGAAAGATTGAACTTTGGTCTATAAATAGATATAAAAAAGTCTATTGAAATAATTTGAATTATAAGAGATATCTCGAACGCAAAATG
The DNA here is from genome assembly GCA_018207615.1 of Philaenus spumarius. Lineage (NCBI taxonomy): Eukaryota > Metazoa > Arthropoda > Insecta > Hemiptera > Aphrophoridae > Philaenus > Philaenus spumarius. The sequence continues at coordinate 44,716 of JAGFPH010003578.1, read as the reverse complement.
TGCTGTTTTATTGGTTGAAATCTGAGCACTTGCAAGGGTCTACAAAACTCCCCACAACTTTCGAACTATTTGTCCGATTTTTGATTGGATGTCAGTTTCAGATAGGTAGAAGTATGATGAATCCTTCAGTATACAGATATAACTCAGAAAAATACCGGGCTGGCTGTAGGGAGATACATAGAAACTGGAATTAAAAGTAGTTTCGGCGCATTAAAATTCGTGCGACATTGGCTTTTAGAAAACTCAAAAACTGCAATGATGATTACGTATGTAAATATACGTTTTAGAAAAAACTTGTAAATACAAAAGTTAAACTTTAGATCATTTCCTTTCTAACGGTTTTTGATTTATGGCGATTGGATGATTTTGAGTGGGTTAAATATGCAATACAAGTTGAGTTGTCACAGACTAAACAATTCACTACGGCAGGGCGTTGAGATCACTCAATTTGAGTTGTCTGACAGTTAGAGGGTTAACAAATTCAGACATTCACTGTAGTATAATATCAGGTGTTTTAAAATTAATATAAGGGGTTTTAAGGCTTTGTAGTATTAACAACATTTAATTTACAATTAATAAATAATACATCAAATGACAGAACACCTGTACCATTGTTGTTGTACCTGTACTTCTGCACGCATTGTCTCCTCTGCCTTCTGTCAGAAAGCGCTAGCAGCAAAGATGGCGACTAGTGAACAGAAAGCTTCTTTTGTTTTACAGCTTACAACGGCTGAATCTGTAGTTACAGTGCTACGTGCATTCCGTATTAAGTTCAAATGCAATCCTCGCACTGATAATAACATCCGTAGATAGTATTATCAGTTTGAAGATACCGGCTATCTTTGTATGGGAGTGACTGAATGAGTTGAACGAGTGAGAGAGTCCTTCATCCCCCGAGAAATTCAGAAGGCTAGTCGTGAATTAGCAACTTTTAACGAGAACAACTTTTAAGTTGTGCGGAGAGTTTTAAGAAGCTTACTACTATGTCCTTACCATTTGCAATTTGTAACATCTTCAACTTCCCAAAGTACAATAATAATATAGAATATTACCATAAGTCAATTTTAATTCCAGAGAGCATTTTTTTATTTTTGAATTTAATTTACATTTCAAATGTTTTTAAAAGGAGAGCTTAATATTAAAAGTATTTAACGTAAAGGACATAGACTAAAAGGATATGATATAAAACCCAAAGTGCGTGTGTATATCTCATCATCTATGACAGAACAGTTCAGGATTGACAATCTCAAATATAACCAGACCATTTAAATCGATCCATATTCAGATTGAGTTGTGCAAGTTAAAAATCTAGTGAATCATTTATCACTGAACGTAGAATCGAAAAGTCATAAGAAACTTGAACTAATTATGTAACGTGCTGCGTTTACACAAGCCGTTTACAAACAAATTCATTAATAGAAAAATAAAAAAATAAAAAATAAATAATTAATTTTGACAAAAATATTTCTAAGTTGATTTTAATAAAAAAATAACCTTTACTGCGTAACAATTATTTATTATATCCTACCTTCAATCCATATACTTTACTTATTTAATTAAATTATCACTTCAAAATATTACAACACATTATTCCCTTTATCATAATAAAAACAATCAAACTGTAACGTGCTCAGTCTGTTCGGGCACCATTTTGTAACGTGCTCAGGCTGTTCGGGCACCATTTTGTAACGTGCTCTCGCCTTGCAAGCCGTTTACAAACAATTTATTAATAGAAAACAAAAAAAAATGAAAAATAAAAATTTAATTTTGACAAAAATATTTCTAAGTTATTTTTAAAACAAAAAAATACCTTTACTGTGTAACAATTATTTATTATTTCCTATCTTCAATCCATTTACTTATTTAATTAATTAAATTATCATTTCAAAATATTACAACACCTTATTCCCAATGAAAACAAACAAACATAACCCCAAAATTGAAGTTAGGTTATGTTTTGATCACATCTGTTACTCAACAGTTGATCATTGAAATATCTGTTACACATAAGACCATTTCATCTATGACAACAGTTCTCTGGTCAAAATTGGACTCGTCCAGAACCATGGCCGCCATGTTGTTCGTATGGCAACTTTGGCTCCAAACCGTCTTCCCCACCAAAGACTGCCGCCATTTTATTTCACTTACAAAGAAAAACTAAAAACTGAATTTATAATTTAAACAAGGTTCGTTACCATAAAGTACTTCTGGAAAGGATAAAAACTCAAACTAAAACGTCATAGTGGTTGGCATTATTATTTTACTGTATCATTTTAAATTGTAAAAACACATACATTAATTATTAAATCAAATTGGCAATTCATCATTTCAACTATTGCAATCAGACACTCAAGCACACAAATTCATTATTAATAATTTTACCTTAAACATACAAACTTATATTGATAAATTATTCAAATGCAGACTTGGTTAAATTAGTTTACTACTTACGATCTTTTTGTTTAATAGTGCACTTTAAAGAAATATGAATTTACAAAAAAGAAAGAACTTACAACACAATTTGAATTTAATTTAAATAAAAAACCCCATTGTTCTTTAGTTCGTCGCACTTTAGCCACGTAGATTTTGATTCACTTAGACTTTCGTTGCACTTATTATAAAATCTTTATGTAAGGATTTTGAAGCCACGCCATGCGATTACGCAAACTTTCAAAGTTGATATTTTTGAGACAATTTACAAACAATTTTCACATTCTCGTTATTGTACAATATACGGCACTGTCTTTACTCCTCTTTAAACATATTTAAACGGTAGTTTTACTTTAACTACCGCAAAAAAGCACTTGTTAAAACATTTTTGCTGGACTAACCGCAAAACAGGTCTGCTTTGTACTGGAATACTGCTGCAAGTGGGAAGAAGCGTCTTTCTTCTTCGTTCTCTGTTCCGATCACGCCATGTGACGTCATAAAAACCAGGAGACCAATGGGAAGCTATCTCCAGGCTACCAATGAGAAGCTGTTTTCCAGGGGATCTTAAATATGTCTCCCTACGACTACCTTTGTATGTTACCAACATCTCGGACAAAAATTCTGTCTCTATCATAGATGAATCACACAGGCTTCCAACATAATCTATCAAGTTTATTTCTTTCAATGTCTGAAATAGTCTTTCGATATTTATTCATCACTGTCTAAGAACTTAGTGGACCATAGCTTCAAACCCTCCAATACCTTTTTAAATGTTTTTCATATTTTGACACATCATGAAACATAATTTAAATATTTAAACAAAACTGAATTTAAACATGAATTTAATATTATGTAAGATTTATTCTGAATTATCAATTAATGTCTGCATTTCCCTTTGAATTTCTATGTCCATTAATATTATGAAATAACTAAATCTTTTAAATTAGGCTAATGCCCAAAATTTACCTTATGACCCTTTTAACGTTATACTACTATTTTGATATTTAAAACCCTGAAACTCACATGTATTACAAAACATAACCCCAAAATTGAAGTTAGGTTATGTTGTAGTCAGATCTGTGTCTACTACAGTTGACTACTAAATCTCTGTTACGCATTAACTTATTGTATCTGTGCGTACAGTTGATAGCTCAGGACAGATCATCTTAGAAGTACGCCATCTATGTTTCTACACACAGAGTGCATACCGCCAAAACGTACCGTTCATACTCTCAACCGTCGCCATTTTATATTACTTATGAAACACTGAAGCTAAAGCTATTATTATTACAAGGTTCAATTTACCATAAAGTACTTCTGGAAAGGAGAAAACTCAAATTAAGAAAGCATAGTAGTTGACATTAATACTTTAATTTATCATTTTAGATTGAAAAAACACACATAAAAAGATTAAGTCAAATTGGCAAATCTTCATCTCATTTACCTCAATCAGACACTCAACCATACACATAAATTATTAATCATTTTATCTTAAACCTATAATAACTTATATTAATAAAACATTCGATTGCAGACTTATTTAAACTTAATTTATTACTTACGAATCTTTGTTTTTTTATAGTGCACTTTAAAAAACGAATTTATGAAAGAAAATGAATTTACTTTTAACACATGTTTTAGTTTATGAAAATTTTAATTTAAATGATTTTGTACTTAGTCAATTGTTTGGCCTCATTAATCGTTGAATTTATTTCATGCTCCATGGATATAACTCACTCCGAAAACACTGTTCGTTTTTTTTATACAAGTCACTTAGCTAGTCCGCCATTACTTATGCTTTGTGAAACCCACGCTTGTTTTCCAAAACTTGTTTTGTTTAATATCTCTGACTACGGACGTCCGAATTTCACCATTCTACACTCAAACATGAGTACACTGTCTCTATTATACTTTAGAAATGTTTAGATTGCATTTCTAACAGAAATACCGCACTTCTCCATACTTTTGGAACAATATACTTAACACATTACAAATAGATCTGCTCAGCAGAACGTCTCTGATGCTAGTGAGAATTATACATGGTTTCCGCTTGCCACATCATGCAATGATGATGTCATATCACGTGGTTTCCCTCCACCAATCCTGATACTCTTGTTATGTTAAACTGCGCACAATCTCTGAAATTTGTATCCGTTTCGAGGCTGAAGTCTTGTTTCTTTCTAAATGTACATCCGTTGTAGAGGCTATGTTCTAACAACGTCTTTCCTTTATTTCAAAAAACATATTTAAGTTCTGTGTAACTTCTACTTATGCCTTATTATTTTACAAATTGCTTTTTTATGACTGAAATATATTGAAATTAAACTTGTCTGCAATCCCCCTTTGAATTTCTATGTTTATTATTTTTCATGAAAGTACTAAGTTTTTTAAAATAGGCTAAATGTCCAAAATTTACATTATGACCCCCTTTACGTTATACCCTTATTTAAGTGTTTAAAATCCCTGAAACTCACATATATTACAATTATCTATAAACTAAGCTACGGCGAATAAAATCAAGGTATCTGGTTCCGCTTTAGTAAGATTGTAAGTAGAAAGAAATCCGCTTGGTCACTCTGATATTAACTTCGGTAGAGGCAAGTCACGTTATGACTCTTTTTTAAAGTTTTTTCGCAATAATTCACGAGCGTGAATTATTTAAGTTTGTTAAGATGAATCCGATATAGAACAATTCACCGAGGAACAACAACAAGGTTTCTGGAGTCTAAATTAATGCGATTTATAAAAATAAATAAACTTGGACGATTTCGCCAATTAACTACAATCACCATCTCTAATTAACTACAATCATCCTACGACATAAGATCATCTGGTGTATAAATCAAGTTGGGTTTGTAATAAACAGTGCTTTTTATACATACAAAATCCATGGTACGTAGATTTGCACTTAAATATGTTTTTATAAGACTACATGCTCTCTTATTAGTTACTAGCTGACACGTACGGCGTTGCCCGTGGTGGTTAGTATTTTCAGTCTTTTTAACGTAATTGTAATCTTTTAAAGTGTTCAGTTAGTGAGTGGTATTTGGCTTTTATATATATAGATCTTAAATAATAAAAGCACTATTGTCATAATAATAAAAGATCTGAAATTATGATTTTAGTAACTTTGATCCCTCCAAACCCCTCCTAAAATTTCGAAATTTTTCATACCCTTTCTTAGAGAGCGCCTAAGGCCCTAGAGGAAGCTACATACCAAATTTCATTCCAATCCGTTCGGGCGTAATTTGAGGATGATCAAAAACGCATTGAAAACGCAAGGAAAAATGCAAAAACGCCTATTTCTGGCGTAATTTTGGGAGAATCTCAAACATTTTTTAACAGACTACTTTTAGGCCTTAAACGAACCTAAGTACCAAATTTCAACATTTTCTGCCAATTAGTTCTCGAAAAAGCTGAGAAAACGCAAAAAATCGCTAGAAAAACGCGAATATCTGGGCGTATCTTTGGGATGTTTTCAAAATCCGTTCTTAGTGCGCGTCTAAAGGTCCAACTGAACATGCATGCCAAATTTGAACTCATTTGGTTCAGTAGATTTTTAGTTCTGCTGATGAATGAATCAGTGCCATTTCGCTTTTATATAGATAGATTGAATGATTCAATTTTGTAACTGTATAAATGTATGATTTATTTCTTTGCTAAAAAATATTTGATTAATAACATGTTAAAGGTTAATTGAAAATTGTCTACGTTGATTGGCCTAAACTAACCCTCTTCACATTTCTAGAATCAGGTCAGTCATAGAACTTACAACCCGAAATAAGAAAAAGTAAAAGTCTTTTAATAATTGTATTAAAATATTTATTTATTTTTTTTGCAAGTAATAAACTTACAGAATGGCGCAGCCAACTTGGGGCTCGTCTTTATGATAAACTTACAAATTGTTACAAGCTTTAAAGCCTACAGACTACGGTTTATATGAAAAACGATATGTTGCTGGATGACGGTGAAGATTTTCTGGATCGTGTCGTCTTCATAATCGTGTCTTCTGGGGATCAGCAAATCCCTACTAGATGGTTCAGTTGTAACGAGACTACCATGAATGTTTTTTGTGTGCCATATCCTGGCGGAAAATTTACGAGCCTTTCTTTTTTGCTGAAGCAACTGGTGTTTCTTATCTTGATACTCTTTCCTCAGTCGGAAGAAACTGAACCGCAGAACTTTATTTGGCAGCAAGACGGTGCGCCGCCTCATTGATATAACCCAGTATGCGATTGGTTAAACACCGTTTGCAGCCAGATGACAGAGCTCGTTTTGCATGGCCTCCACGTTCCCCCGATCTGACGTCATGTGATTTTTACCTTTCGGGGTTCGAAAAAGATGCGCCTCCGCTACCAACTGACCTACCCGACTTAAAAAACAGGATTGCAGCAGTTGTTGCTACAGTCGGCCTACAGCGGACACTATGAAAAAGGTTTGGGACGACCTCGGCTATTGACTCAATGTGTGCCATGTGACGGATGGTGCTCGCTTTGAACATTTGTAGGAAATAGTGTTCGAGTTGTTCTTTCAGTTGATGTATTATTTATAATTGTAAGATAAATTTAGTAAATACTGTTATGTTTTGCAATGTATAATAAAGATATATTTTTGTATATTAGTTATTAGAGTTAGTGTTTTGTATGTAAAGGTGAGACCAGTGAGACAGACCAGGAAGTACGGTATAAGTACGGAAATTGTATCAAGGTCGCGTGAAAGTTCGTCAAACGTGGAACACTGAACACGCTTTGCTATGGTTTGTTTTGGAGGTGTCAACAGGAAGCTAGACGTTTTATAAAGTATAATCCGAATCTAGAATCTGGGCCAGAGGATTGTGGTCGATGGGCCAGAGTCGGTTGGTCGATAGGCCAGTCTGTTAAGTGTGGGGCCGAAAGCTAGGCTAGTTAGCTAGGGACGTTTGGCCGGGACTTGGCCAAGTATTGTGATTGAGAAGTTAAGGGTTGGAAGCTGGACAGCAAGAGACAAGTCATCACTACGAGAAGTCTACACGAGATTGAAGGACGAAAACGGTTCTGCAATAGAACGAGATTTGAGTGAGTAAACAGAGTACTTAGTCTATCGATGTCACATTGAGTTTGAAGTCAAAAGTAAATTCAGTAGCTTTGTTTACCGAGTTCTTGTTTCAGTCTGTCCTACAAACGTAATGTCTAGTAAAGGAGATGTATGTAGCATAAGTGTAGGCTAATGTATCAAATCGTATGTATTTGTAGTGTATTGTATGAGTAAATACAGAGAAATAAGTATCACCACTGAACCACTGAATGCACTGTTATTATTGTATAAATTTTATAGGTATTTCTTTGAAATTCAAATGCCCACACGTAGTGGAGCCAAATTTATAATATAACCTTATTGTATAGAGCCTATACTCTCCCTTTTTTTTTATAAAGCCCCACTATTTGGAAGCCAATTTTTATAATATTACTAATTACTAATTCTATAGCCTATAGGTAATATAATTGAAACCTACTAAGTTCAGCTTCAATTATATTAGCTTTGAAATAAGTACAAGTTTGATTTAACAAATTTTGGTTTAATATAATTAAAAATTATTCATCTAGAAATACATAAGGTTTATAATTTTGGTTTGGTACAAGACAGAAAGAAAGAATTGAATTTGTTTTATTTATAATGAGGAATATCTATTTCAAAAAATGTCTATTTCCGGTTTGGCTTAGCTCAGTATAACAATTTAAAATTCGTAGAATAAAGTTTGTTTTATCACCATAATACATAATTTAATTAAATTTAATTTTAATTCAAATTGATCTCGGGCTAGGGGTACTCGTGCTGCTGTAATTATCCCATTAAACATACACGCAATTATGAATTCAAACATGAAGTTAACAATTAATTATGAAATGGCGTCATAAGGAATTGGATTAGAAGAAAGGTAAAGATTTTTATTTAAGTAATTTCCTTTAGGTTTTAATCTTAATCACTGTTCTTTGAATACTTATCAGTTTTTGGTTGAACACATGAGTAAATATCGAGTTATTGTACGTTTTGATTACACTTTTATAAAACAATTAACGGCGTCACTTCTTCATTGCATTAGTTACGTCCACCCACGCTTAGTTCTCAATTTGCACTGATTTTGGCTTCACTTTCAAACGATGTAGCCGGGTTCCTTCATTTCCGTCTATCTCAGAATCCGGAAATAAGCATCTATCCTTTTGATTTGCTGGTTGTGTTCACGTGATGTTGCGTCATACGTTTCTTTCTTCGTTGCCGTGGTTACGGAGTATTACGTCACTGCAGTTTTCCTAACATGGCGTGTTTTCTCTTTTGAAAATAGTTTTCGACGGATTTTATACATAAAGTATTTCTTTGTTGGTTAAAACAATTGTAGAATTAATTTGTTCTTGCGTTTAAAGCATAAAATTTATTTACTTGTAATAATTTTAATTTACCCGATCAAATAATTACTTCCTTTTTTGAATTTTAGTGTAGGTTGTACTACTTGTGTCATATGTTAAACTAATTATGGTGAATATTTTAAGAATAATAATAATCTACGGTATATAATTAACTAATAATTGTTTCATAAATATTTTCTTAAATGTAGAATACGTTTTTTACATTGGATTATCGTGTTTTTGTTTATAGTTTAAATTACATGGTACATTATTTGTCTTTTACTTGACTCGTGTTTACAATGGTTTAGTAGCCTACAAAACATGGCTGACATAACTTAACTAAATACGTTTTTTAACCATCTTGTGTTCTTGTATAGTGATTTTGACAAATTTTACATAAATAATAAATATAATGTTTCGAATTTAGTTTCTTACTTTCATTTCTTCATGGGATTGTTATTGGTGTTTGATTATATTGACATAGGGTTCTCTAGGCTATAATACTATACTGTTAGAAATTAATGTTTTTGTATTACTGAGATTTGAGACATTACAATTGATCTGTCCCTTTGTTACTAACGTATTAAATTAGAGTTTGAACCCGGGTAGTAATAAGGGTACTAGTATTCCTACCTAAAAAGCCTTAAAGCCTCGATATTCATTTTAAAACATGCCTTGTATATTGTGATGGTTCACTCCTTAGTGTAAACAGCCTAGCAAGACTTCGGCACAAATACAGTGGTTAGATTAAGTTTATTTTATTTACTCACATTACATCCTACTTCGATAAAACTTTTCTAATAGTAGTAGAATAAAAAAAAAGTCAACACCACACCATAATTTGCTCTTAAAAATGTGAGATATCATCCGAGACTTGAAAAGACTAAAACACATTCCAATTCTACTGGGAAATCTGAGCACATCTAAAACTTCTGAAATTTACTTCACGCATTTTACTAAATACTTTATCATCTGCTGTAAAATAAAATAGGTTTCACCTGAAAAAGAACTAAGTAACTTTTCGTCTATTTCTTGGAATCTTTTGATACTAACGTGGGAATGGTGTTACACTAGTAAAGTGTTTGAAAATAATATTCTATACTATAATACGAAATTAACCGTTGCTGACGCTTTGTACTGTACTTATTACATTTGCAATTCTCAACAAACGATTGTTTAAATTATTACTAAAATTTAACACTTTCAACACTCTTTAACCCTTTCCACTCCAATTACTGAGGACCTAGTGTTGCTATCAGCTCCATTTAATTTTGAGCGAATATTGCACTTTAATTTGTTTACTCTAAAAAAAGTATTTCTGTCAGTTCTAAAAGGCAGATTTTTTATTTGTAGTTTCTTCTATGACTAAAGTATAGATTGGTATGAAATAAAACATATATTTTTATTTTTAAGTATTTAAAAAAATGTGTATTTATTGAAAAAAATAGAAATTCTTAACAAAAAACCGGAAAAAACAAGAATTTTGGACAAATTTTCAATGGGAAGACTTATATTTGTGGCTTATTTTCTGTTGACTATATCCTTACAAACAAAATTAAGTGGTTTACAAATGTTTTAGACAAAATAATACATTATAAAAAAATTATAATTGAAAAACAAGTTTTATGAAAAAAATTAGTTTTGACACCAACATGTACAAAATTTCCTCAACCAGGGTGTCTAGCGATATGACCTTTTGAAATTCCCTGACTTTTCCCTGACATTTCCCTGACTAAATAACTTTTTCCCTGACCAATTTTAGAAAAAGCACAAACAAAACCATGCTAATTTTATTTTAGTAAATCTATTACATTGGTGAGCAAAAAATTTTTTAGGGAATTAATTAAATATTTAATTAAACACAGTAATATTATAACAGTTCAATATTTAATACTATCTATGTTAATGTAGCAACCACCAGCAGTTGCAAATTATGCATTTATGACTATAAATATTGAATTACTCAAATTATATATTATTACATTAAAACAAAAGAAATAACTACAGTAATTGGTTTTTGTAATACAGCTACCAGTACAGGTTTGCATTGAATATTTAATTAATTGATACGAAGATACCCAAATTCGAAAACATTTAATAATAAAACTAACATTTTTAGAAATAGAACGTTAGAGAAAGGTTTCAAAGTCATAACACAGCAAGTGCATTGGAACAAGCTGCTACAATCACTCCCGTAACTTGCCGATAATTGTTTTTACGTATCAGAATACATAGTTTTCTTATTGATTAATTTAGAAGTTCATCTTATCTTTAATGTTTATTTTCTCAATTAAAAATTGTATTAATCTATGATTTTAAATAGTTATTTTTAACTATTTTCCTTAGGAATGTTATTTTTCCCTGACCTTAACCAAAATTCCCTGACTCTTCCCTATTTTCCCTGTCGCTAGACACACTGATGTAACACTAGCAAGAAACAGCTGAGGCTAAAACCCAAACAGTATAAATCTACTTCTAATGAGTACAGCTACACCAACCTTTCCTTCAAAAAGTCTACAACTCTCTCAAAATCCGCTCGGCAATACTCCCTCTTCATATCACCGAGCACTGCGTCACTTCCTGATTGCACGGGCACGTGAAGGAAAGCGTAAACTCTATCATGGTTTAATATCTTGCTTATCTCCTGCAACATACATGTTCAATATAATGTTTGTTCAGAGCAAGAATGGTGATAGTACATTGTGTTTATGTCTGTTAGAAGTGTATTAATATCTTCACGGATTGTAAAATGCTTTTCAATATTTTGATATGTTGTGGTAGTCATGGAAACTCAGTAAAGCGGATCAAATCATAAGAGGAAATCTCAAGAGAGTTTTGAATACACGAGTTCATTATTTTATATTTAAAAGTATACATGTAAAAGAATCTGCTACACCTTCAAGAAGACTGCAAGGACATCAGCATCGGCTGACAACAATTTACCTACTAGTTGTTCGAGGAGCTTGATACGGCAGATCTAACATTTAGTGACATCACCACAAAATGAAATTTGGATTGACTAACATATTTTATAACCAAATTACTTTTCAGACTATTACAAATTATTACGAGTCTCTATTCATTTTTCACTTATGTTTTGACGTCATGAGTAACGATTGAATATGGGTCACTACGCTTCAATGAAAAACAATCAAACATATCACCATTGCAAACGGTTGCAAGCCTGAAAATAATAGACAGAATAATAAATAAGGAAAAACAAAAGAACATCAAGCCTGTACCACGTCTCGAGAATAATGTAGCCAAAAAACATCCATCAAGTTCGAAATCAGACTTGAATTCCAACTTAGGAAGGAACCAAAGAAACAAAACAAAATTTTGTCCTACAAAATGTAAAATAAACTAACCAATATTCTGCACACTAAGAACAGCCTCCAACCAACAAAAATAAATTTGTCTAGTGTATATAAAATCACATCCACTGATTGTAAAAATCCTACGTTGGCCAAACTTGATGACCCTTCACACGATTCAATGAACACTTACCACGACCCACAATAACCGAACAAAGGCCCCATTTCTCCCAGCACCTTATAGACCACGATCACAAGCTTTTTAGTATTCGGCTCGGCTCGAAAATAAAAAAAAGTTCGAAAAAACTTGAGCCAAGCTTTTTAATCGGAACCAAGAACCGATGTCGGTTCAAGAAAAAAGTCGGTTCTAGAACCGGACCCGATTGATGTCGAATATTGACGTGAATTCGGCAATTGAAACGACCCCTTTATAGTGGTACAAAACAAAAAAGAACATTCACACATTTTCGGTTATTATAAAACTAAGCTCTTCGCGTTAGTTCTACATTGCAATTTAGCTCGATCGTGTGGCGATGGTGGACGTGAATGCCGGTTTGATGCACTCATTTCATCATATAATGTAGCCTTTGTAAATTAATATTTATGCCTAAATTATTATTGTTTTACTATCAGTGATTATAACAATCAATAATCCCTTTATTATTCATAAAAGTTAAAAAAAAAAATGATTAAAATAATTATGCAAGAAAAAGTGTCAAATAAAATTATTCGGAATCCGATTAGGCATAATATTTTTTTACGATTGACTAGGATTGCGTTAACGCTCGGAATATTATATGTTTTGTTTCTGAACGTTCAATTCGGATGAGTTCAGAAATAATCGGAACTTCAATCATCGAAAATTTCATTCGACGGCGTCAGTTTAGTCCCGCCGAAGTCTGAACAACTTGTTAGAACAAAGTAATATCAAGTTAATAACGCTGTGTGTAAATACGTACAGTATTCAGTTTTAGTGCGGAGTTTTATTCATTTTGTTTTAGTTACCGCAATTAGTTAATACAGAAGAGCGCCGATTTTTAGAAACAAATTGGGACCGAGGGACTTCTGATAACCAATTTGTTCGGGTAATTAAATTCACTGTGAACTCACTAACGACTGACAGCAGTGGTCGGCCATGCGCTTGGCTGACTCAACAGCGACCGCTGTTCCGTTGAGCGCACAAACTCCCTGAAGTTTACAACTCGGCTGATTATGCGAGTAAAAAACTTTAAATTCGGAATTATTACGAGTAGTACTGTAATGTACTTATTTATTTACAGTACATTTCTGCTTTCAGATAATCGACGCTCTACTGAATTAACATATTAAATTGATTAAGTTTAGTTAGTTGAGGATATATGGAAACTTAACCGGAGTAGGCTAGTCTTTTCATCAATGGCATCGAAAGTGTGGCAATATTTTATAATGGACGTTGAGAGTGACTTTTTGTCCGTAATTTAACTTAGCTGAATACTTTTATTGAAGTGAAAACTTCTATATATATTTATCCTTGTGTATAGTATATATGAAGAACAAGGACCGATGACAATGCAATATTAATTTTTTGGGTGTAGTAAGTGAGCACTGATCATGGTCCCCAGAACACGACGTGATTTTCACCCCCTTCAAAGCGTCGGATTGATTTGAAACTTTGCACACTTATCAAGGACCGATGACAATGCAATATTAATTTTGTTGGGTGTAGTAAGTGAGCACTGATCATGGTCCCCAAAACACGTTTTCAGGTATCATTAAAAACTTTATATAGAGGGTGATTCACGACGATATACAAAAACTTCGGGAGCTCATTAATTTTGTTGGATGTAATAAGTGAGCACTGATCATGGTCCCCAGGTTAAAAAATAAGAATGTAAATAATACATATATATTAGGCCTACTTTTTTTACTCTAGTGCTGTTAAAATTAAGTATTTATCGTTTTAATCCCCGATTGTTACCTAGTACTACATTGAAGTAAGTAATAAGAAAGCTCGGCTCGTCAAAAGCTCGAGTTCGTGAGCTATATAAAAAGCTCGGCTCGGCTCGAACTCAAAAATCTAGACTCGCACAGGCCTACATATTTGCAAAAAGAACCGCCTACTATCGGCACTCTAAGAGTTCGAAGAATACGCCGCAACCAAGATCTGTTGAATGACAAAATTAACTATCACTCTAATGAACTATACAACACAGTGATTCAACTGAAGGAGGGCATCAAACAACACAACCGACAGACTGTTTAGTATGTTATCAGCGAACGCTCGATATTTAAACTTGACCCTTGGGTGCCGATACCAATATCGGTTAATGTAATTCAATTGCAGACGGTCCGTGTGATTATATCATGTGAATGTATTTAAATGTTTTTTTATTACATTTTCTATTCTCTAATTTATCTTTTTAATCATTTTAATTAAGTGTTTATGCCAAGAAAAATGTGCCAATAAAGAAGACGACACCATAGCAAAGTTAAATAACTTCATGTTTGTCGTGGATCTGAAGATGGCGGTATAACCGTCGAAACCGGTAATCCATTTGGACACTACTTTGGACTGTTTGACGGAATGAAAATTAAAGTAATTAACCTACAACATATTCATTGTAATTATTATGTATATCTATATTGGTTGGTTAAATACGTAAATAATACTGAACTCTAATAGTAACTTGCATACCAAAAAATGAACTTTGCTTAACCCTAGAACTGGCATGGTTAAAGCTGAAATTGAAAAGCCCGTTTTTAGCGTTTTGCAAGCATATTTTTAAAAATTCGCCAAAAATAGTAAATAAACCCCAATCCAAAAGTGTTCAATAGCTTTTTTGTAGAAGAAACTTCAAAGAATTCAAATATGCCACTAAAAATTAGTTTCTTTTGAAATTGTAAAAGTTATTAGCTCAAGAAACAAAAAATGTTCAGTAACGAAAGGAAAAAGTTCAACTTTAGGCCTACATAACAAGTAGTAAACATTTTTTGTATTTTTTTCGTAAGCGTAAAAAAGTTTCGTAATTTAGTTTTAAATAGAACTGTATAAAAACATTTATCAATTTCAAATTTTTTATTTTGAAAAAAAAAAACAGTTTTTATGTTCCAAGTACACCACTGGTAACAAACTTAGCCCTAGATTGTAACGTCATTTACTAATATATGCTTTGCCCAAAAATGAAATATTATTATAACAAAGTGTAGAGGATAAATCAAAGAAAAGAACAGTATACTTGTCTTTCCTTAGTTCACAAAAGTGTTTGAGTTATATTTATTTGAATAACAAAGTGACATCAATCTAATGAAAAGTCGCCAATCTACACACTGCATATAGAAGGGGACATTTGAATACCGTGGGAACCCACACGCTAGACTTTCCCACTAGAACGTAATAGTTATGTGCATTTCAATTGTCGTCTAGACAGACAAAAAACCGGTTATTTCTGGATTAATTCCCACCGTTACAAAATTCAGACTTTGCTGTACAAAATGGTGTAAAGAAATCTGTCAAAACATTTGATATGGTAGGCGTACAATCACTTGACAAATGGGCTGTTTCATTGGTTGAGAAACTGTCCAATCGCAAGGGTTTACAGTAATTCTTGGAAAAAATACTGTTTTTATAGTGACATCTGATTAAAAGGCACCAACAGAAAGATAAAATCTTGACGAATCCAATGGTATCTTTATAATAGCAAAAGAAATATTTGTGTAGAAAGTTTTGAACGTTGAAGAAGTGGGAAATAACAGTACAATTGTATGCAGATTCGCCCGCGGAAATAGCTGTAACACAATATGCATATTTTAAAACGATGATTACGTATGTAAATATACGTTTTACGAAAAAGTTGTAAATACTTACGATTGGATTATTGTAAGTGGGTTAAATTATCGATTATGCAAATATATGCAAATTCTCGCTAAGGTTCGAGCGGGTTGCATTTGCGCCCGAGAGACTGCAGTCTGCCACTTTGAGGGTTAATAAATTAAATTTACTTATATTTCATAACTTTATCAACTTTCTTTTAAATACTATTTTGAACATAGGCATAACATATATTCCCAATTTTGTTTCAGTTTCTCATTAAAATATAATAATACGTTTAATTAAAATTTCCCACAACCATCACTAACATTTAACATTTCTTTCAACTTGGCTTTACAATTTTGTTTAGGCCTGATCATTGATCTTCAATTTCATGTAAACTAAATTTGTATACTTTTCTCCTTTTCTTCTAATAATTCATTGAAACGTTTTGGTCATTTGTAAACAAAACTATTCTAGATCTTTACCCATCACAGTTTCCCCGAGTTGTCTTCTATGTAATGTACTTATTTTTCAAATTTTTCCATCCACTTTGGTCGTAAAATATTTAGTTGTAAAAAGGAAAAGCTTTATGAATCTGGATTTACTTTTCAGTTTAACAATACAACACGAACAAAGCCTGACTGCTCACCTCCAAATGTTCCAGTATATAAGGCGGATTAGTCATGCCTATACGCAGCATACAGTTTGAAGGCACTACATCTATCAGTTTCCACAGCACTTCGGGCAAACTGGAGCCTATGTCACGGCCGTACGCTCCCGTATCTTCAGACGTTAACCAGATCTCTCTCACCCCTTCGCAGAACGACTCACGAGCTCTCTCCACGATCTCATCTAGAAATTATAAACAATTTCAAGTTGGTGAACATAGTTCCTCTAATACAACAGGGATCAATGGCTCAATAGAGTAGAGTTTCATGCCGTCATTGGTTCCATTCATTCCACTCTCCGTCCTGCATTAGAGTCCTACGGGCACAAAGTGAAGATGTTAAAACAACAAAACAAAAAATTGTATTAACTAAATTAACATTAAATTGTGTATTATAGATACCTAACTTTAAGCATTTGCCATAGATGGCTACTTATATCTTCAACAACAGCTTCGTACGATACACCCGGCACAAATATACAATTTGATGGAGAATTAGAAAACGAGGCCAAACACATCTGCGACTCTCCCGTAAATACCTTCCACAATTCTACGGGAGCTTTCCCAACATCACCCTCGACTTACTACATCTGTTCGGCAACAAAGCCATGTTCCCAATCGAGAACTCAACAACATCGGACGGCCACTTCAAAATCTACCACTTTCCTCAGGATTCGCCACATCT
>JAGFPH010003578.1:8473-27350 GCA_018207615.1 Philaenus spumarius | reverse complement strand
TGAAACGCAAGTTATACGATGGTGTTGCTAACATTCTGCTTGAGTACGTTTAACCACTTAACACATTTTTGTAAGAACAAGTTAAACGCACATTCAATATCTGAGAAAACTTAACCTTTTACAGTACGATTTTTTTAACCATGCCTCGGCTCGGCTAGCGCTTGATAGGCTAGCGGTGTAGCGTGGAGGGATTGTAAAGGCAGTTTCACAAACTTCGAATAAACAAAAATGATTGAATAATTATTTGAATAAAATTATTGAAATAAAAACTACTTGAATGAGTCATAGACTACTTGTCTCTTGTTCAAGTATTCGAATAGTAATACTGTGGTGTGGTTAAGGTAAATGCCAGACACCAAGTAGGCCTACACGGTCCAGCCAGGTGTAGTTTTAATTGAAACGCACACATTATACCGCTGTACCGAGCAAACCGTAAGTCAAACGAAAATTTTTTTTAAATAAAATATTTAATTTGAACCTTTATCTAAAACTTTCTAGCGAACACTTTGTCTCTGACCAACAATTAAAAAACTTTCCAGCGGTGTGAAAATTTCATGTCATTATTAAAGTACATTGTTGTAATATTGATTTTTAAAATATGAAATAGGTTTTGTGATTGATTTTCTTTTACATCGTACGAATCATATGGTTCTAATATGCGTATCCGAGAAAGTTTCATAATTTTACATCGCTGCTAAGTGTATTAAATGACAGTGTTATTGAAGCTCGGTTTTCGCTGTTTTACAGCGCTCGGCTCAGTTTTCGTGGAGAAAACTAGAATAGACGGAGCGATTTCTAACGTTATCATTCAGGTTAGTACAATCGTGGCCGAGGGCACGGTTAAAAAAATCGTACTGTACCTGCTGCGATCGAATATACTCCATGTCTGACAGTTTACACCGCTATTGCTGCCCTATTTGAATTTTGCACCGGTATTGCTAGCGCCGAAATAAAAACTAATATCAATTACAGTAGCATTACTGAACGGTCAAAAGATATTCTTCACTTTTACTTCCAGTAGCTTGATTACAAATTAAATTAGAAAGAAAACTCAAATGTAAAAACTGTTTTCAATACTAAGAAAATATATCTTCACATTTATAAAGTTATATACAAAACGAAAAAAGTTATTTCATAAAAACGAACATCACGTACCATAGCATTACTGTACAGTCAGCTGGGCAGCGGACGACGTTTGGATTTATTTTTGGCCAGCATTCAAACTAACTATAACCCAAATATTGGTTAATTTACCATAGATTCGTAGGATATAATCTAAAGAATTGATTAGTATAACTTTCATTGTGATATAGCCAGCAGAGGCCGAGGAAATCAACAGCTGATCTTAATTTACAACTCCTATCAGTGTGACACATACAGTCCATGTAACAGAGAAATATATATATATTTAGCAAGTAAATTCCCATAACGTCTAAAACATAGAAGGATGGTCTGGTAGATAAAGAGACGCAAGATTCAATAATAAATATTTATAATTCATATATACATGTATAAATTCATTTAAGACGCAAAATAGTTAAAACATAATGACTCAGATAAACATAAAATTAAAAATAAGCAGACTATAATAAAGAATAAAAAGCAGACTTAAAAACATTAATGAGTAAAAGTATATAATGTATGTAAAGTGTAGAAAAGTTCAGCATAAAACAAAAAACAGTGGTGCGGCCGAAGAGAACAATTAAAAAGGTAAAATAAATAGTCACGTAACGAACAATTTTAATATTTAAAGTCACAAAGTTGGGGAGAGCTAAATTATGTAAACGAACTATAACAGGAAAGTATATATCAGTGCACAGTGTAAAAAACCTAAACTTGATCTAATGGATAGTGCAACTTTGCTTTAATTGAAAAGGCCATGTACCGCTAGCTCTAAGAAGAAAGATGGCGTTTGATATAGATTAGTTGGCGTGTGTTAAAATAACAAAGTTTGCCAAAAAATGGTTTTTTCGTACGAACAAGTGAAAAGTTATAGCTCACAATAAACAGTAAGCTACGTAGTTGTGGTGTACGCTTCGGCGTAGAAATATATCAAGTGATAATGGAAAAAATCGAATTTGTTTGATGGCGACCACGTGAGTCCATTTTTCCACGGCGTAGATCTTCATGTGACGAAGGTATCCAACAAAATCAAAGAAATCCTAGGTATACGTCGAACTGTTTAAATTTCTTTTTAACTTTAATGGCCATAAGACTTTTTAGTCTGCATTCAAAATTTTGCTTTTTTATATAGATAATTTTATTTAATTTCAAATTGCATCTCAAGCCTATTTCACTTAGCTATAGATTGTATTTTATGTTAATTTCTGACAGTTTGTTGTATTCTATTCACATGATAATGATTAATTTGTTTCTGTATAATAGCTATATAGAGATGAGTGAGTAAAAATACAGTTGTTTCACCACGATGACTTCAATTCCTTTCATTAACCATGATTCCAGTCTAGCGTGTACTTTCACAGTCAAGGATTCACAAGCTGAGAAGTTAAATTAATAATAAAGAATTTTATAAGTAATGATATGCATAATAAAGCCAAGAAAGCATAGAGATATGTTATATGTGGAATATATTTTTTTAAGAGTTAAAGTGAAGAAGTTTTGTAAGGTAAAATAAAGGAGGTTTTTTAAGGTGAAATGTGGATTTGTAAGTTAAGATAAAGTGAGTTATACAATGAATATTTTTATAGTGTTGGAGGTTAAGAAGAGAGGAGTAATTTTGTAATTGAAGTTTAAGTAAGAGAGGAGTATTAAAGGTAACTAAGAGTAATGAAGTGTAGGTGAGTAATAATCCACATATAACGTTTTTATTAGTTTGAACATTTTTTTTATCTTTCAAGTTTTTTTGACGACCACATTTTTTTTTTAACAGTTATAATCAATCATTAGTTTATTTTTGTAACGCTTAACGTTACATCAGTTCCAGGGTTATAAAACTTCTTACCCAGTTGCACATACACAGTCCATGACTACCGAGGGTAAACATATAATTCAGCTCACCTGGAGAATAACTGCCCAAGTCACCCCGAGCGTGTTTGGTTTTGCAGTAGGTACACTGGTTCAGGCAGCCAGTGTTGATAGCTATAATCTCTACCAGAGGGTTCCTTCTTACTTTAGGCAATGTCAGTGAAGCTCCTCCGGTCTTCTTTCCAGAGACTTTCTTTTGTCCTAACAGACGAACAGAGTTGCCTGCAATGTCAAATATCATTTATACATTAAAAACATAAATAAACAGTTCATTTTATAAATCTATTCTGCACTAGTAGTTATGTCAACAGTAGACCTCGTTAAACAAATATAAAACTTGCTCTGTATTGCAGATTTTTATGAAAAAGGTTTTTGTCTAATAGGAATGATTTTCGAAACATAATCCCTTATTTATTTTGTTTGAAGAGGACCAAGCTTGACGATACTGTCAGCTACTTATACAACAAAATTGCTATGGCATGCCAAAAGACAGAACTCACTCAAACAAACACCTTTGTTTCCATTTTGTTATTGGAACATTAATCATCGCCTGGACTAAATCATCATCACAGGTTATTTACAGAGTTACAACAAGTATAACAAACTGTTTTTAGTTTAGAGGTAAATTCAAATTATTTAATACAATTAGTGTTGTTGAAATCAGGTACTGTAATGATGAAAAACAAAACAGATATGTTATTGACACAGTTGTTGCTAATTCCAATGCAGCTGAAGACATGGGCCTTGTATTGATCTAAGTTTGCAAATATATTAACTCCGTTAATTTTAGTCCAAGAGCAGGTGAAAAAATGCATGTTATTTGATAAACCGAATCAATTGATAGTTTTATTAGTGACAATGGCAGAAAATAGTGAAAAATATCAAAAGGAGGCAGAGATAAAATGGCACGTTTGAACAAATGACCAACCATATCATGTGCACACAGGCATATATAAATTTAATTTGTATTTTAAACACAAAACTTTATTCAAAGGCATTTTTATTTTTATTTAGTTGTTAACTGTATAATTAAGAAGAAAAGTGAACGTAATTTTGTCTAACTTCTTAGACACGAAATAGTTATAGTTCGATTATTGTAACTCGTACATCACTGAAGACGGTGACTTTGTCGTTGAAACGTGTTTGAGTTAATAAACGTATTAGTTGTGATTCAAGTTTTATTCCATCAATATATCTTCTCACAAGTCAAGCTCGATATTTATTGGTCTGGATTTTATGCATTGTTCTGGACGTTACAAAGAGTCTGCGGCCTTCTAATCACGCATAGTGTACAAAACGATGAACCGGACGATATTGTCTATCTTAACTAAAAGACTGGACTTAGACATTCAGGTAGATGATGTATGATGTAGTAGAACGGTTTAACCCTAGAACTGGCATCGTTAAAGCTAAAATTGAAAAGCCCGTTTATAGCGTTATGCAAGTATATTTTTAAAAATTCGCCAAAAATAGTAAATGAACGCCAATCCAAAAGTGTTCAATAGCTTTTTTGTAGAAGAAACTTCCAAGAATTCAAATATGCCACTAAAAATTAGTTTCTTTTGAAATTGTAAAAGTTATTAGCTCAAGAAACAAAAAATGTTCAGTAACGAAAAGAAAAAGTTCAACTTTAGGCCTACATAAGAAGTAGTAAACATTTTTTGTAATTTTTCGTAAGCGTAAAAAAGTTTCGTAATTTAGTTCTAAATAGAACTGTATAAAACACTTATCAATTTCAAATTTCTTATTTTGAAAAAACCAGTTTCATATTCCAAATACACGACTGCTAAAAAACCTAGGGATTAGTTTAAAACGTAATTTACTAATATATGCTTTGCCCAGAAATGAAATATTATTATAACAAAGTATAGAGGATAAATCAAAGAAACGAACGGTATATTTGTCTTTTCTTAGTTCACAAAAGTGTTTGAGTTATCTTTATTTGAACAACAAAATGACATCAATCTAATGGAACTTCGCCTACGAGATAAGACGGGTCATTTGAATTGCATGGGAACAGAACGCTCTAGGCGATCTCACCAGATATGTACATTCTACGCTGTCTAGACAGACAAAAGGGTTTACAGTAATTCTTTGAATAAATAGTGTAAAATGGTGACATCTGATTGGAAAGCACCATTAGAAAGATAAAATCTTGACGAATCCAATGGTAGCTTTATAATCTCGATAGAAATACTTCTGTAGATGGTGTTGCCTGTTAAAGAAGTAGAAAATAACAGTACAATTGTATGCAGGTTCGCGTGCGGAACTAGATGAAGCCCGATATGCATATTTTAAAACGATGATTACGTATGTAAATATACGTTTTACGAAAAAGTTGTAAATACAAAAATTTAAGTTTAGTTAATTTCCTTTCCAATGGTGCCAGTTTTATTACGATTGGATAATTTGAAGTGGATTAAATTATCGATTATGCAAATTCTCACTAAGGTTCGAGCGGGTTGGATTTGCGCCCGAGAGACTGCAGTCTGCCACTTTGAGGGTTAACAACAGAGCTTACAATAGAGAACTACAGAAAATAAATTGAACGGACGGCAAAGAAGAAGCTGAAGGATCAGCGATTGAAAAATCAGCGATGCCTCGAGAAATAAAATTCCTGTTCAACGCACGGGGAGTTGGGAGAAATATGTTGAAAATCCTGACATTGAACTAAAAACGTGTAAATACAAAGACAAAATCTTAAAATATTTTGGAAATCTTCAAAAAAACAAACAAGTTTAAGAGTAGTGTCGCAGCGCAATAGAAGTTTTACTACTGGACACTGTAGTAGTACTAGATGTAAAAAAAGTTAAGGTATGTTTATTTAACTATTTCCTAAAATACATTTAGGAATTGAAGTCAAATACAGTACATATTCATTTACAGTGCACTTATGCCAAAATTATAAATTTTTAAATACGTTTCCGCAATATAATATTTTCTGTTTACAATGGTTCCCCTGGAACAAATTACAATCGTAATATGAGGGTTCACTTTAGTTAGATACTACTACTTTGGTGGCATACCAACAGTTCTAACAATAAGTCTTATTATCCTATTAATTTAAATGAGCAATTCTTGTATCTATCTTTGTATCTGTCGCGGACCTCGAAAACGGCTCTAACGAATTCAAAGAAATTTTGTATTTAGGTATAGTTTTGATTTTTAAGTACACCCATATAAGTTGTATTTCGTGTAAAAACACAATTTTTTTAGAAAATCTAATTTAAAAATTTTAACATAGGGTCTTAAGAGTTGCCATGTTGGTTACAAAATAACAACGAAATAGTAAATAAAGCGATCAAAACAGCTGTTTATAAACAAGCCAATTTATACTGTTATATCAGCTGTTCATTGGATAGTTTTTAATTACTGTTAAAAAACAAGCTAATTTATACTGTTTTAGCACGTTGGAATTAGAATAAATTGGGCCTGATTTAACAATTATTTATTTTGTCAAAAAAAAAAAAAAAAAAGATAAACTTGGCAAAGATGGATAAATTCGAATAGTCAATTTTGTAATATAGGCCTGGCTCATTTCTGAAATATAGTATTGAGGTTATGTTAATCCTGCAATAATTTTTACTATATTTAGGCCTAGTTTCAAAACTTTAGTTGACAGAAGATAGTAGAACTATATCAAAGCCCACTAAAGAATACCGTTGAGGGACGGGCTTGTGTTCACCGAGACCTTGAACGCTCCAATCGCCGTAGTACGACGTTGTCACGTTCTTCCCACGCTTCTAACTGACTGCAGCTGACTTATAATTCTTTAAACTGTGCGATCAAGCCTCGAGCGGTAAATACCAGGAGTGTTCGAGGCTAGTAGATATGGCAACGCTGCGCGTCCATCCTATTGGCCGCCTCGCAATGGTATTCTTTAGCGGGCTTTGATATAGGACTAAAATCGTAATGAAAGCCTTATACGTTTCTAAATCATGTATTTGACGTTATAATTAATTAATCTTGTAATTATTGTTAATATATTTAAGCCTGGTTTCATAATTTTACAAACGAGCCAAAGATTAATGAGATTCTTTAGCGAATTTTCCAATTGCGAGCGAAGCGAAGCGTCCAGGGGCAGAGCCCCTAGTTTGTGCTTTAAAAAACAAATTAATAGGTGATTGATTTCAATAACACCCTTTTTCAAAGAACTATACAAAACCAAGATGTTAAATATTTTTTTTAACCATTACCTTTTAAAGTCTCTTCGACCACTTCCACAACTCTGTCGATCTGCTGGACTCCGATCACGCTCAAACCTTTCAGAAATTCACTCTTCGGAGCACCTTGAGGAACACAGCCAGCTACTACGACAAACTTTCCATTCCTCCTTCCGTCTTCGATTTCATTCCTATTATAATTAAACAATATGACAATTTTTGTTCTGCTGAAGGTGAAAAACCTAATCACTCGTCATTGAACTAATTAAGGGTTTTCTTAATTCTTTAATATCAAAAGTGTATTAAAAATATGTTAAAACTAGGAGAAACCCCTAAGTGCTCCGCACGCCAACCCCGTTAAAACCTTCTATAAACATAATCATGTTATATTTTCTTAATAATAAAGGTGTAGGATTAATAATAACCCCAAAGCTAAGACGGTAAATAATGTTTAATGTTCCAAATCAAATTATTCTGTATATTTTATAACAGCAGTTATAATAAGGTTAAAAGAACCAGCAAGGCTCTGGTCTACACTTTAATAAAAACCTAACCTAAAAGTTAGAAATACAAATAATTGCTTCAAAGTTTGAAATCAGCTGTTAATGGAGATATTAGAGCAAACAGCTGTTTTATCTGTTATTTTATTCAATTGGTTGCTATGGTAATAAATGTAAATACATGTGTTTGTTCATCAGTCTAGGCCTAACCTAAGAATTTTTTCCGACTAAATTTATAAATATTGAAATAAAAAATGATTTTATCAAAGTGAATTACGGCCTATGTTGCTCAGAGATAGTAGCTTTTTATTATTAGTATTTTTTTCAATCGGTTCAGTAGTTCAAGAGATTACCCCATATATACAAACAAACAAATTTTACCTCTTTATAATACTAGTATAGATTTACCTAACAATATGTGTCAACCTACGCGTGAACTATTGTAAGAAGTGAGAACTTTAGGATTGGTTCTATGTTATATCTACAACAACTACTTGGAAAAACAGTCATCATAAGTGAAAAGTTAGTAGTGTAAATGAGGTCAATGATTGGTAGTTACCTGCACTGAGTTCAGGGGTTTTTCTACTCAGGTCACTGTCAAAGTTCCGTTCAGAACACATTCTAAAATTAGCAAACTTTGGTCTATTCTCTTCTCACCTAAATTACGGAATTGCTCTGTGGGGTAGTTCATCAAAGCGAATGATCCAAAGGGTCTTCAGTTTACAAAAGCAAGCGGTAAGAATTATCGCTCGTTTTTGCCATCATGATTCTTGCAGGGATGCATTTAAAAAGCAAGGTATTTTGACCTTTATCTGTATGTACATTTTTGAAGTAATTTTATATTACAAGTATAAGTGTTTTGTGACTTGACACACTGATGTGTATACGTACAATACATGTTTAAAAATGACTTCCGTGGTTAACAGCACAGAATAAAAGCATTCGACAAGCTACTGTCTGAGACTGGAGTCCGTTTCATGAACAGACTCCCTAAAGAGTTTAAAGAAACGATAGAAGTCAATGTTTTTTAAAACAAATTAAAGCTGTTGCTGAAGTTCAATGTTTTCTACGCTGTGGGGGAGTTTCTTGATGCCACATTATAGCCTATTTCCATATAATCGATGGATTTAATTTTATGAATATAAGTTTTATTGAAATGTTGTTGTAATTTTAATACACAGAGTGTACATACAGTCCCTTTAACCCCCTCATTATTTTTGTTACTGAAAATAAGTTAACAAAACTTTGTAGGCCCTGTAGCCCAGTCGGTATAGGTTAAAACTACCAGTAATTTGCAATACGGCTGATTTTTTTTTATAAGTACCTTAAAGTATGTAGATTAACATAAAAAAAAGTTTACCAGTCTATCGATTTCAAAAAGTCAAAAAAAATCGATTATCATTTTTTTTCGATTATCCTTAATATTTCGAGCTGGGATGAAGATAGAGAAAAACAAAAACACCACCTTGTAGGGGAGGTATTTTTCAACAAAAAAGGTCATTTATTTCGTCCGAGCAATGGTTTCTCTGGAAAAAATTCGATAATGCAGGTATGTATTTTGCAGCAGGGGAAATCACTAAAAGGGGACATCTTATTCATATATGAAGCGTTGGCTCATTCTAAATTGGCCAAATTTTAATATATCGAATTGAAACTTGACAAAGGAGTTAAAATATATATTTTAAACATTTATGCTGAGTCTCAGCTTGTTATCTTGAAAATTACCCGATCTAGAGCCACTTGACTTATCAATGGGTTTTTCGATTTTAGGAATACCGGACCCACCAATTGTAATACATGTGAGTTTCAGGGTTTTTAAACATCAAAATAGTAAAATAACGTAAAAAGGGTCATAAGGTAAATTTTGGACATTAGCCTAATTTAAAAGATTTAGTTATTTCATAATATTAATGAACATAGAAATTCAAAGGGAAATGCAGACATTAATTAGTAATTCAGATTAAATCAAACATAATATTAACTTCATGTTTAAATTCACTTTTGTTTAAATATTTAAATTATGTTTCACGATGTGTCAAACTATGAAAAACAGTTAAAACGTATTAGAGAGTTTGAAGTTATGGTCCACTAAGTTTTTAGACAGTGATGAATAGATATCGAAAGACGATTCCAGACATTGTAAGAAATAAACTTGATAGATTAAGTTGGAAGCCTGTGTAATCCATCTATGATAGAGACAGAAATTTTGTCCTGAAATGTTGGTACTTAGCGTTACTAGTCGTAGGGGAACATATTTACGGTCCCTTGGAAAACAGCTTCTCATTGGTCTTCTGGTTTTTATGACGTCACATAGCGTGATCGGAAAGGAAAACGAACAAGAAGGAGGCTTCTGCCCACTTGCATCAGTATTCGAGTACAGTACAGACGTGTTTTGCGGCTAGTCCAACAAAATGTTATAACAAGTGCTTTTTTGCGGTAGTTAAAGTAGAACTACCGTGTAAAAATGTTTAAGGAGGAGTAGAGACAGTGCTGTGTATTGTTCAATAGCGAGAATGTAAGAATTGCTTGTGAATTGTATCAAAATTATCAACTTTGAAAGTTAGCGTGCACGCGCGGCATGGCTTCCAACTCTTTTCATAAAGATTTTATAACAAGTGCAACGAAAGTCTAAGTGAATCAGAATCTACGTGGCCAAAGTGCGACGAACTAAAGAATAATGGGGTTTTTCTATTTTAATTGAATTCATATGTGTTATAAGTTTTTTCTCTTTGTAAATTCATATCTATCTCTTTAAAGTGCACTATAAAACAACACGATCGTAAGTAGTAAACTAATTTAACTAAGTCTGCATTTGAATAATTTATCAACATAAGTTTTTGTATATCTAAGGTAAAATTATTAATAATGAATTTGTGTGTTTGAGTGTGTGATTGGAATAATTAAAACGATGAGTTGCCAACTTGAAATAATAATTAATGTATGTGTTTTTACAATTTAGAATGTTTCAGTAAAATAATAATGTCAACCACTATGAGTTTTTAATTTGAGTTTTTATCCTTTCCAGAAGTACTTTGTGGTAACGAACCTTGTTTAAATCATAAATTCAGTTTTTTAGTTTTCTTTGTAAGTATAATTCAAAATGGCTACAGGTTTTGGTGAACACGAGACAATCTGGAGGGAATGTGCGCATGTGACAAACATGGCGGCTGAGCCTTCAGACGAGTCCATTTGTAAGCAAGGAACTGTAGTCACAGATATATCAAGTTGATGTGTAACAGATATTTAGTGATCGCCTGTTGTAACCACAGATGCGATCAAAACATAACCTAACTTCAATTTTGGGGTTATGTTTGTTTGTTTTTATTGGGATTAAGGTGTTGCAATATTTTAAAATGATAATTTAATTAATTAAATAAGTAAATGGATTGAAGGTAGGAAATAATAAATAATTGTTACACAGTAAAGGTATTTTTTTTTATTTTTGAAAAATAACTTAGAAATATTTTTGTCAAAATTAAATTTTTATTTTTCATTTTTTTTTGTTTTCTATTAATAAATTGTTTGTAAACGGCTTGCACAGAAGAGCACGTTACACAATTCATTTTAAACAGCTCCAGTTTAGAAAATTTTCAAAATATCAACCTGAAAGTTTTTTTGCAAGTTAAATATATAGATTAAAACAAGATCAAGGAGTATCAACCTTTTTTATTATTTACTTTTCAAAGCACAAGTAACTGTAAAAAGTATAATTTTAGACCTTTTTAGATTTTTCATCCAAACGCTTGAGTTAATCGGCTGCAGATTAGTCAATTTTTTAAATATAGTTTTTTTAAATAAGTATAGCAAAAAACAATTGTGATCTTAACTTCAGTATCAATTTTTAAATCGATATGTTCAAAAATGTCGAAAATGGAATCGTTGAATCCAAAGGTTTTATAGTTAAAACGAGATAGGTAAAACAGAAGACTATTTTCAAGCGCCTCGTTTTTAAAAATAACATGAAAAAAATCGTTCATACTTACTAAGAATATTTATACTGGTGTACTCAACTTGTAAAACAAATTTGATGTTGATATTTGAAAAATTGACGAAACTGGAATAGATTGAAATTAGTTTGTGCATCCGGTACTCCTAAAATCGATAATCGAAATCGACTCCTAGATCAGGTCATTTTCAAGATAACAAGCTGAGACTCAGCATAAATGTTTAAAATATATATTTTAATTCCTATGTTAAGTTTCAATTCGATATATTAAAATTCAGCCAATTTAGAATGAGCCAACGCTTCATTTATGAATAAGATGTCCCCTTTTAGTGATTTCCCCTGCTGCAAAATACATACCTGCATTATCGAATTTTTTCCAGACAAACCATTGCTCGGACGAAATAAATACATATGACCTTTTTTGTTGAAAAATACCTCCCCTACACGGTGGTATTTTTTATTTTCCTCTATCTTCACCCCAGCTCAAAATATTAAGGATAATCGAAAAAAAATGATAATCGATTTTTTTTTTCGACTTTGGGAAATTGATAGACTGGTAAACTTTTTTTTATGTTAATCTACATACTTTAAGGTACTTATAAAAAAAAATCAGCCGTATTGCAAATTACTGGAACTTTTGGTCTAAAATTACCCCTACCGACTGGCCTACTATATATCTTGTGTTGCATAACAGCACAAATATTTAGACATATATCTAACATTCTAAGATTTTGGGGGGCTTAGGGGGGTTAAGGGGGCTAACAAATTTAAATATAAAGGTAGGTCATGTAATACACCATTGAAAAGCTTATTAAAAGAGAAACACAATGGCGTAAACCAGAGCCTTAATATCTTATACCTTAATTTCAAAGTAATGGACAATCAAAGTTCTGGAAAATAACATACAACTTACTTATTCCTAATACCAACAAATTAATAACCTGCTTTGATGTTATGATAACAATATCATTTTCCAGATCTTTGAATGTCCATTACTTTGAAACAAAGCAAGATACTAAGCTCTAGTTTGCGCCATTCTGTTTCTCTTTTTAATAAGCTTTTTAATGGTGTACTACATGACCTACCTTTATAATTCAAATTTATTACCCCCGGGACCCCCCCCCTCCCCCCCCCCCCACCCAAAGGTTCAGATATGTCAAAACAAATTTCCTGTTATGCAACACAATATATGTATACAGTTTTGTTAACTTATTTTCAATAACAAAAATAATAAAAGGGGTTAAAGGGACTTTATGAACACTCTGTGTATAAAATTAGTTTTAAGCAGCATAAAGTTTAAAATAAACGGTACCAGGAACTGGCACATACTTTCTCACAAACATATTTAAATTACTAAACAGATTCACTGAGACTTGTAGGGTGGGGTGGCAGAGGTGATTTTATATTAAAGTTGGAGATTAACTGATAAATATTATTATTATTATCTAGAGAGAAAACTGTTCCATCGATTTCGAACAAATTTGCACCAAACACGTCAATTAGGTCTTCATAGATGCACGTAAAATGGTTTTGAAATTTTTTTTAAAACAACCCACTTTATGGCCAAAAAACCCCAAAAACAGTTATTATTATTATTAGCTAAACGAGAATTTTTAGAAAGATGCGGGTTTTTGCATATGGTAGGGCACATTAAAGGCTACAAATAAGCAAAATTTTATCAAAATCGTTAGAGCCGTTTTTTTATAAAAAAATAATAACTGATTTTTTGGCCAAAAAGGGGGTTGTTTTTCAAAAAATTTCAAAACCATTTTTCGTGCATCTCAACAGGCCTACTTGAAATGTCTGGTGGAAATTTGTTTGAAATCGATCGAATAGTTTTCGCCATTTTGCTAAAAAACCCCAAAAAATCAGTTATTATTATTATTCTTAGCTAAACGAGAATTTTTAGACAGATGCGGTTTTTTGCATATGGTAGGGTACATTAAAGGCTACAAATAAGCCAAATTTTATCAAAATCGTTAGAGCGTTTTTTTTTTATAAAAAAATAATAACTGATTTTGAAATTTTCAAAACTGTTTTTCGTGCATCTATATAATCCTACTTGACATGTCTGGTGCAAATTTGTTTGAAATCGATCGGATAGTTTTCGCCATTTCGCCAAGAAACCCCCAAAAATCAATTATTATTATTATTATTAGCTAAACGAGAATTTTTAGAAATTTGCGGTTTTTTGAATATGGTAGGGCACATTAAAGGCTACAAATAAGCTAAATTTTATCAAAATCGTTAGAGCCGTTTTTTTATAAAAAAATAATAACTGATTTTTTTGAGGTTTTTTGGCCAAAAAGGGGGTTGTTTTTCAAAAATTTTCAAAACCCTTTTTCGTGCATCTATACAGGCCTAATTGACATGTCTGGTGCAAATTTGGTTGAAATCGATTGAATAGTTTTCTCTTTAGCTTTGTATACATACAGACATACATACAGACAGACATTTTGTAAAAACCACTTTTTTGGACTCAGGGGGTCCCAAAACGGATATTTCCACAAAAATCTCTACATCGATTTTTTTTTGCGATCACTATACTTTCTCTATAGGCCTACTATAGTATAGTGAGAAAGTAAAAAGGGAAAACTTTATGTTTTGTAGAAATATTAATGTTAAATATGAATATCACTAGTTATTTTGTTTTTGTACTGAATTTTATATATTTTTGTTTTAACTGATATTTAAGTTATTTATCTATATAATATTTGAATGTCCTGTAACAAAATGACGCTTGCCACACGAAATGTATTTTGTCAAAGGTGAAAAGAATAAACGCAATACAATTATATTTTTCATTTTGTTTAACCCTTTAACGGCCCAAACCGATAAATCGGCTTACAAATATAGTTCTGAAAACGGCCGCGAGCCATAAATCGGCTTGTTATAGTACTTCTAGTGATTACACACTTATTTTTTACTATTTTAATTCAAATTTACTTTCTTGTAGTAAAAGGAAAACAATCACATTGTTTGTTACTTGTGATCAAATCGAGATTCAGTTTTTTATTTTCCTCTAAATTTTTGGTTTATTTGTGAAATTGAGTAGGCTTTATTTCGACAGCTGGGAGTTCTAAAACCAATAAATACGTACAGTCAGTGGTGCATTGTTTACGTCTTTGTGGAAGTATGGTTATATTTTTGTGTTTATAGTGTCTTAGTATTTGTTTTTGTACGTTTTTATAGTTTCTTTTTTTCAATATGACTAAAACAATGTTGTGTTTCACCAATTAGTGAAGATACATCGGTCAGACAAGTTCAGGAAACAAACTTAAATTTTACTGATGAAGTGAGCTATTTATTAAATTCAAAAATTGGTTTCGTTGTAAAATAAATAAAATATTAATTTACGAATAAGTTTTTAAACTTGTTGGTTAATTTATTATTAACCAACGGGTTGCTTTAAGTCAAAAACCACATCAAAATGTTTTTTAAATAATACTAGCCTACAGAGTGATGTTTCTACGCGACATGATACAGGTCGCTGGTCTGTTACAAATGAAAGCATTGATTTTTATTTTACCTAAAATGATCTTCCGCAGGACTCTTCACAGTGCAACTATTGAGTAACCACAGATCCGCTTCGTCTTTTACATCTAAACAAAAAAAGAGGCAAAATTATTAGCGCTAATACACAAAGAACAACAGACTTTACGATCCTTCAAAAAGTAAAACAGCAAAAGTTATTGGATAATTAAAATAAATGTGTTCTCTTTCTTCCGAGATCATAAAATAAAAGTTTTTCTGGAAAGGTAGGCCTATCGATGAAAAGAAAAATAAGACAAGCAAACATGATCCTCTGGAAGCAGGACCCGTGATAATGGATAATAATAGAAGAAGTGGACTCTGAAAACTAACCTAAATTATGCAATAATTCGCCTCATCGGGCAATATCAATGGGCAAAAAGAACAGAAACGCCCACCACTATATTTTATGAATACTTAAAACCTTCTGTATTTCATGTTAGCCTATAGTTTTATTTCCATACGATGTTATAAAAGTAAAAGATAATTTTTGCTACATACTTACTGGTCAGCTTATATCCATACGCAGCCAGCTGCCCTGCCATGTATTCACTGTCCGAACTATTGTGTGTACAGCCCCAAGTCTTAACATAAACAGTTTGAGTTCCAGGGATTACACTAGCCGGTACTTTGAGCTCCTTTAAATCTGTATCCAAGGTCACATAATTGCGTTTCTTTACTCTTACTGTTACATTTTTCTTATTACGGTATCGTTCTTTTGGTGAAATATCTTGTGATGAAATTAAGTCTTCGATGTCGTCTATGATTTCATTGCAAACCGACGGCATCTACACATAAAAAAATAAAATATTTAATACACTGGCAAAAGGTGAAAAGTTAACCAATTTTAGTTAGCCTATAGAATTAATAATTTGAAACAAATTGTCACAAAATATAGCTTACCGATCAAATGATTACTCCTCACAAGTCAAACTCAAGTTTGAAGACTATAATTATCAGGAAAAATTATAATAGGCCTACGGAAAATTCTCTAGATCTACTCTTTTTCTTACATAAATAGTTGTCGTCTGCAAAGGCTCCAGTAAAAAATAGGCATATTGTAAACTTACGACCAATCATCATTCTTATTTATGTTACTTAGGCTAAATATAATAAACTGATAGCCTATCTAAGGAAGGTGTTTGTGAAAGGAATTAATTTGTAAACCGTAATATTTGCAGAAGGTTATTGATTATGTTGCAAAATTTTGGAGATAAAACCAAAATTATTTTGAATCAAATAATAGTTGGAAATAAACAGTTCAAAACTTTCTTGTGGGGGCGGTGTTAAGTGGAGATAATAGGCTAGGTTCTTAATCGATGTCAGATAAAAAGAATATAAAAATGGCTTTTTAAGTTTATTCTGTTTTTTGGTGAATAGTATTAGGCCTATTTATAGCTACTTTTTACCAACTTTCTTTTGAAAATAACAGAATAGTTCGAATTAATAAAACTAAGCTTGAGTAATCAAAATATATGTCCAATTATACTTCATTGTATAACTTATTATGATCATACGTTTAGAATGTAAATAAAACTACGACGATAAAATTATTTTCGATATCCCGAACCTATTAAAATACACAGCATCTTAATTTGATCTTTACTCCTTTATATTAAGCTATGCTGGGATGGAATATTTAGCGTTTTCTTTTTTTTAACCGGGTATAGACCTATCCATTTAAGGTGAAGAAGTATAAATAACAAGCCTATTTTTAATTTTACTTTCAACTTTAAGCATAACAACTACTTAGGCCTAATACATTTAAAAAATAATGCTATAAATATAAATATCTCCAAGAAATGTTTGCAAATGTACCTTCAATTCATTTGTTTACTTTTCATCTGAACTAAGAAGTGATCCAAAATATAAAACTGTAAACAAGAGTCCCGCAGAAAAAACTGCTCCTACTCGAAATAGACTAGATGATTTGACTCAAGATCAAGATAGCTTTCGTTTCGATTTACATCTCTGGTTTTCTAGTACTACCAACATTTACTTCCTAGAGAGCATCAAAGAAAAACCATGGAATAGAATAATTAATTAATTATTACCTAATCTAAAAGGCTTGTCTATGTCTATGTTTCAATAAAATGAAGTCTTTGCAATGTAACCAACTGCTAAAAAGTGAAAACTAAATGTTCGATTTTCTTATTTGATATGTCGATAGAAATGTCGACCTATCGAGAGTTGCAATATCAACAACATCAATCTCTCTATTCTTCGGTCACGGTAACTTCGATGAAAAATTAACTATTACACAATAATTCATAAATAAAAACCTGTCTTGATCTGCTAAACTCGTGTAAAGGAATAATAAAACGTACAACGTACACCCGTAACGTATTGAGCGAAAACCAAAATGCATATGAAACACTGGAAAGAAATGGATGAAATATATAGTTAAATTACAAATTTGGATTATCAATTCTTTATATGTAAAGATTTACAAAGAAAAGAGGTTGAAGGATAACAAACAAAATTGTATTTGTTTTCAAATACCATATAATATAAATTATTATCTAAATCTGAATTACGATGTTTAAAACTTTCAATATTATAGATTTCAACTTTTACGTTGGTCACCCTGGTAGTTTTCGCGGGTTTTGAAATCTGTGACAGTAATGACGGTTTTGTTTTGATTCAAGATACAGCCCGCCGCAGAGTGTGAGAGTGATCAGTTTATTTTTAATAGTAGGTCTCTGTAATACAAGGTACTTCAAGTTTGTGGATTTATTTAATAAAAACATAATCATATTTTGTAATCTCTTTTGTTTAATTGTGGTTAAAATGGATGAAGGAAGGAAGACATATTTTGAAAAACTTCGAGTGGTTTTCCAAGGTAAATATTCACATTAGTTAGGTTTTGCTTATAGAATACAAGTTTCATCCTGCATAAACTGAGCTTTGCTATACTGTAAGCTTTGATAATAAATGTTTTCTCATTACTGTCTCTAGTCACAGTATGATTTCAAACACTCAATAGTATAATTGTGCTTAGGTTGGTACCAATACTTTGTTTCCTAATGTACAAACAAATGCGTAATATAAACTTACTACATGATGGCATGTTAAATATATACTGGGGGCTCCTCTGCTTGCTTTGCTCATCAACCCCCGCGGCGAAGCTAATCGAAACAGATTACAGTATTGTATAACCTAATATTTTCTCTGAAATAACTATTGACAGGGGCGCACTCGGATTGGGGTAGGGTGGTGGTATGTGATAGCCTATGCTAAATCCAGATTTTTGTGTGAATGGCAGAATTTTTGTAGCCTATATTTAAGTTATAATAGAGCGATATAAACCTAACCTAAAAACGCTGTTGGTTAACCAACTCTAAATTTTAAATTTGCCAAGTAGGTTGCTATGGTAATAAATGTAAATGTTTTGAAGAAATGTGTATAGCCTAACCAATTAGTATAGGCCTATCCTAAAATTGTGGTAAGCTTTTGATCCAAATCAGCTGTTTTATTTAATGTAACAACAGATGTTTGAATTAAATTATAATACAGTAAGCTTTCTTCGTTTGTTATGTAGTAAAGTACGTTAAAAAGCTGTTGGTTATGAGGAAACAATAATAACTGATTTTAAATTTGTTAAGTCGGACGGGTGCTATGGTAATGCATGCAAACATGACTGTGTTGTTAAGCTTTTGCTTTTGATCCTAATCAGCTGTTTTACCTGTTATAGGGAGTTGTTAGGAATAATTGCATAAGCAAAGGCTTAATATTAGAATAGGCTTTATTAT
>JAGFPH010003577.1:78510-92034 GCA_018207615.1 Philaenus spumarius | reverse complement strand
TCCCTGAACCCAAAAAAGTGTTTTTAGAGTGGTGTCTGTCTGTCAGTATGTATACACGACCAGAGAGGACACTATTTGTCCGATTTTCATGAAATTTGGTATGTAGGTACTAAACCCTAATATCTCCAGGCGTTTTTTTCATTTTTTGGAATTTTTAATTTTTAAGGGTAATTTACCCCTAAAAACCCATAAAAAACGACAAAAATGCAAATTTCTCAAAAACGGCTCTAACGATTTTGATCAAATTTTCAGTATTTATAGTGCTTAAGATGCCAAACAAAATGACACCACCCGCTTTTATCAAAACTTCGGCGTTTTATAATTATGGGGAAATGTTTAAAAATAAACAAGTTTGTGTTGTCAATCTAGCATCGCGGCGGCGGCCGCACGGGGTAGCACCACGGTAGCGAGCACGGCCAGTAATTCAAAGGTCGCGCGATCGAATCCCGCCTGGGACAATAATTTTTTTATACGATTGACGTAGGTAGAATATTATTTTTTGTTTTGTTCTAAAAAGTAGTAAATAAAATGATTAAAAACAATATTATTTTGACTACAGTAAGTTGGGAGAAAGTTTGTGTCAGTTTACTGATACCGTTTATTTTTGTTTGTTGCTAAATCATCGACGGGCTTTCATCAAATCTGAAATCAACTTTAGAACTATTCGAACAAACATCAAGGGTTTTGGTAATTAGTTTCCCTGATTCTCCTGGTTTATTTCTCAGCTACTTTGGCCAACTCACGGCATATTTTGAGATTATATTACTGTACTACAATATTTGCATTAGATTTTAGTAATTCTATTACACTCCCAGCACTGATAAG
The DNA here is from genome assembly GCA_018207615.1 of Philaenus spumarius. Classification (NCBI taxonomy): domain Eukaryota; kingdom Metazoa; phylum Arthropoda; class Insecta; order Hemiptera; family Aphrophoridae; genus Philaenus; species Philaenus spumarius. Next base: position 91,209 of record JAGFPH010003577.1, on the reverse strand, counting down.
GGCAACTGTGAAATTTTCAGATAAATAGGTCGACTAGTTTTTTTAGCCTTAGAGGAGGGACAAAGAAACATTCATTTACATATATATACTAGGGGTCCTGCCCCTGATCGTTTCGCTCGCCAATGCAAACAGATTATTGTATAAGCTGATATTTTCACGGAAATGACGATTGATCGGTGACCAATACATAGCTAATGTAACAGAGATCGAATAGACACGACAAACCCAAATAATTAGAATTGCGGCATGCCTTGTCATTTCACCATTAATATTTAAATAATCAATAATAAACATTTCAAACAAATTCTGATACTAACAACTAAAGGAAACAAAATAATATGCAACACCAGATATTTGACTTATAATAAAGTAAGACTTTTGTGTTTGCTTTGACTTAATCTAAAGAAAAATGTTAGTTAGTTTGGAAGAAAAATTACCTGATTCTAAATTTGCCAAATTGGTTGTGAATAAATGTGTTCTGGTTCATTGTAAAATTATGTTAAGTTTTCCAAATAAACTGTTTTTGTTTATAATAGGCCTATGTAAGAACAGATGTTTGTATTGTTGATTTTTGTTTGTGTTTGCTTTTAGTCTGTCAAGATAAAAGTCCATATTATAATTTACTTTAAAGTTAGGTCGGTATCTCTAATAGGTTCCGATAATACAGGCCAGACAGGTGTTTTTAACTTTTTTTTTGTAAGGGGTAAGGGCAACATTTTAAGAAAAAAATGCAAATTTTGGATTCTAAATGTAATTTTTAATTGCACCAAAAGAAGCAGTATAGTGAGTAGAATGACTACCTATAATAGTTTTCAAATATATTAATTCCATTTGTATCAATAGTAATTTAAAAATTGAACGTTTTTCATTCCCAGGTTTTTTACTTGCAAACCTTTTTTCAAAAAGCTCCTAAATGAAATTTTCAAACTCCTTGAATGTACTACGTACTTTAAACTAACCTGAAAAAGCTGTTGGTTGCGAATCTATATATTAATAGGCAAGCACAAAACTTGTCGTCCTTTTTTCTCAGCTTGTGTGCATCGTAGGAGAAATTCGCGCATACCGTTAGAAAGGTAGTGTCCTGTAGATGAGCAGAATCCCATTATAATTTACATCGGTCCTCAGGGATACGCCCCAGTGGCCCTCAAAGTTTCAATGTTAATCTTATGGAAGGTCAATCTTAAGGAAGAAGAAGAAAGATTTCTTTTGATTTTATCAGGGGCACAAAAAACAGCTGTTCGTATGAAAAGCTTAAAACAGCTGATTTTGATCAACAGCTGATTTTGATCAACAACTGATTTGGATCAAAAACTGACTATAATTTTAGGTTAGGTAAATCAAGCAATAGCAATAGCGAAGCATTGCCGGGTCCACTAGTAATAATAAATTGATTAGGTATAAATTTGCTAAGTCGGTTGCTATGGTAATGAATGTAAACAATACGTGTTGCTAAGCTTTTGATCCGAACAGCTGTTTTATCAGAACTTTCACTATTTTTTCGCTTTAACATAAACATTTTGCAAAATGTTTTCCTAGTGTGCGTCTATGATCATATGAGAATATACCTTTACATTTTCGTATTTGTATCCTAAGTTTTTTTTGCTGTATGTTGATTCTATGTGTCAGCCATTCAGTTCAGTCTTCAAGTCAGGACAAAGCCTGTTATGTACAGATAGATTCACAAATTTGTTTTGGCTATTGAAAAGTCCTATCTAATTTAAATCTCTCTATTATATAAAAAAGTTTTTCTACTTCTTCTTCTCATAATTATAAAGTAATAATAATAGCTACTATCTAGCGAAACCACTGCCAAGGGAACGGGCTTGCAAAAATTAGCGGGGAAAGAAGACCCTGTTGAGTCAGTAAGAAGAAAACAAAGAAAGTAGTCGTGGGACTGCCATCAGAAGTGAAAACTGTCATGAATATAAATCGTTGGTTATATTGGTTTAATCTGAAATTTGAGAATTATTTTTACCTGTAAAATAATCCATTTAAAATAAAATCTAAAAAATAACATAAAAATGACTGTCTGTAGTCAAATAATAAATTAAAAAATACAATTTTGATTAGGCATATACTGAAACAACACGCGTTTCTTTAATGCATTTACATTCATTATCATATCAACCAAGATAGCTAATTTATCTATGTCCATTTTAGAGGTATCACCAAGTACTCAAATTTAACATAAGTTACAACGTTAGGTTAGTTAATTAAAAAAATGTTGGTTTTAGGATAATGTTTGATGTTGTAGACAATTACCAAGAAATTATGATTTCAGTTTTTTCTAGATAACTCACTTATGCTTTGACCTACAGAACGACAAAATGGATTTTGTCGGACGTTAAAAACAAAATGTGTTGTCTCTTGTACACTTTTTGTTATGTTAACGGTTTTTAAAATATTCCGCTTTTAACATTTGTAACTGCCGCGATTTTGAAAGTTATTAAAATAAAATCGTGGTGCTTGGTACACTTGTAAACCGTAACATACACATCGCTTGTATCAAACTTGAACTATCTTACCTATTTCAGGAGTTGCAATGAGTTTTTTGCAAAAAAAATATTCCTCCCCGGCGGGGAATCGAACCCCGGTCTCCCGCGTGACAGGCGGGGATACCGACCACTATGCTACCGTTGACTGTGTTGGAATTGAGTTATTTAGTGCTATCTCTCTTTTGTAAACACAGAGGCGATGACGAATAATATCTGACGATCACGTGAGACCAGAGATTTTTACCCATCTGAAAAAGTGCCTAGCGCGCCATAAGAAGTTTTCACTTCAATAAATCTGTCTATTATATAAAAAAGTTTTTCTACTTCTTCTTCTCATAATTATTTTAATAATAGAATAAATACGTGTATTGCGTAGCGCAGACGTATTGCATAACTTCCAGGCGTACAAATTCATGAAGTCGAATTCAAGTCGAAAAAATAAAGTTGAATGTAAATTATATAAAAATGTATTTTTAACAATCAATACATATCTATTACATTTCACGCAAAAACACTTAGAACAATAAATAATACATTATAATCTCAGCAGTGATAGTAATCAACTTTTATACAGAAGTAGCTAATGACGAAAGCTGTCTACATAAAAGCTAAACTGTGTTCTTTCAATCAAGATAAAGCAGGGTTTGCACCTTTTGTGTTTAACTGATCATTTATGATTTGCTGATTGTGTAAATACACAGAGTGTTCATAAAATCCGTTTGACCCCTTTAGTATTTTTGTTACTCAAAATAAGTTAACACAACTTTGTACATATCTACGAGGGCACATTTTTTGACATATCTGACCCTCTATGGTTTTGGGCGGCTGGGGGGGAAGTTGATTAACAATTTCTAATGAAAAGGTAGGTCATGTAATACACCATTGAAAAGGTTATGAAAAGACATCAACTTTTTTATGTGTAAATACGATGCTACCTTATGTTGTTAATATTTATACATGGTATTTGAATTTTTTGAATCTACAGAAGTTATAAAAACATTGACGAAAAAACAATTGTTTTAAAAATAGTAGCTTACCACCAACAACCTAATTATTCCTAATATTAACAAATTAATGACCTAATTTGATTTTATAATATAGACTAAATATCATTTTCCAGAACTTTGATTGTCCATAACTGTGAAATAACTGTAGTATCTGCGAAGCAAGGTACTGATCTCTAGTCAAATGCGTAACAGTTGATAACAACAACTTAAAAATGGTTAGATAGCCGAAACGACCATTGTAAATGCACACCAAAAAGTTTATAAAGCAAGTTTCTATACAAATTTCACATACAAATATGTTAATAGGCGTTCAACACTTAAACATAAGCCTACGCTAACTGTAGGCAACTATATGTAAATAATACACGGTAAAAGCTTCCTAATTGCAAAATAAAAATATAGTTATCGTGAATAATTATAACACGACCCAATTTGCTCGTAATAACGACTAGTAGATTGGCAGTGTTGCTTCCGTACGTAGGTTCTAACAGTATTAATTAATTGACTAAAACCCACATGCCCATTCGACGTTCCAGCTTTTCGAGGAAGTCGTCCGTGTTTTCCTGTATGCACGGTTTATTTTCACACGGTTTATACAATATTTAGGGGCTCCGCATTGGCGGCGGTGAGAGCCAATGCAAATAGAATATTGTATACTCTAAAATGTTCAGTGAAATGTCGATCTGTGACAGATACATGGCTAATGTAAAACAGATATCGAAGTAGTCACGACCAACCCAAACAATTCGAATTGCGGCATGCCTTGTCACCATTAATATTGAAATAATGCAATTTCCTCACTCTAACTTTGCCATTTTGGTTTCAATCAAACAAGCCGCCATTTTGTGTAAAATTGAAAAATAAAAATATCAGTGTCTGGGACATGCTACAAGGACCCTTCCACTAAATTTTCAGCTATTTAAAAGCATATTTACTACCATTTTATCAAGGTGGGAAAACCCCCATATACTTATATATCCTTAAATCCCTACCCAAAAACGATTAATCGGTATAACTCCGCCATTTTGAATCGGATCGAAAAACAAAAAAAAATATATCTGAAGAATCCTACTAGGACCCTTTCACCAAAAAATCAGCGATTTTGAAGCATATTTACTACCACTTATCAATCCGGGAATAAAACAGATATATATATATATATAAAGTAATTTTCAAATTGGGTCGAGTGTAATAGCTCTTATTTTCTACAAAAATTCGGCTAATAACCAATAATAAACATTTCAAACCAAATACTGATATTACCAACTAAGGGAAACACAATAATATGCAACACCAGATATTTGACTTATTAGGCTACGGCCACGCTAGGCGACCTGGTCGCCACCACCCGGTCGCGGAGAATTTTTTATCCGCGACCTGGTAGCGGGTAGGTGCCACACTTAGCGACAGTTGCGGTAACACAATTGCAAAAGATGTCTTCTTTGAATGAGGATATGATTGCTAGTGATTGCCGAATATCTTCTGAATAATTTGCATGTTTTCTTGCTTCAATTGTCTTTTTAAAAATGCTTTAACAAAATAAAAGAGTACATTATTTATGTTGAATAAAAACCTAGCATAAGCTTTTGGCTTTTAGTCTTAGTCCTAAGTACTTAATATTTGTTTAATATTTTTTTAATTGCTTAAATCAAATAAAATTCTATTAAATAATGGATACTAATTAACTCATACACCGCCCTTTGCTTATACGAGCCCGTCACCTATCAAATACGCCACCGTAAACTTTATTCGTATCTTTTTATAGGCCTAATCATTAAACGGTTTAAAACTTTGTATAGGAACTCCATTTTGTATAGTTTTTTTATACAAATATTGTTTATATGTACCTATACATTTTATTAAAATCACTTGAATATTTAAAAAATAATCGGTTTTTACGGAAGACTTGTACCATACACTTTCAGATAATGAAAACGCGGATTCAGTAAAAGTAAAACCCCATTTTCTCTAAAAATATTTACCAGATTTCAATAAAATTAATACTAGATATAAACAACATATGTATAAACATACTATACAAAAATGAAATTCCTGTACCAATTTTTAGGCCGTTTAACGATTAGGCCTATAAAAATATACAAATAATATTTACGGTAAAACGTGTTTGATTGCCTCCAACGCGCCTGTGAATATGTGAAAATTTGGTGAGTTATTGTGCGCGCGACTACAAAAAACTTTCAAAACAAATGGCCTTACAGACATACTAAAATGATTGAAAAACGTTTTTTCATAGATTCTTAATAATCTTCAGTGATAGCACTAAAGCACCTAAAATAGGCCTTTGAACGTTTAATGAATGCACCCACTTGATTTTATTTCTCCTTTTTTACTTTGCGAATTTAATAAGTAAAAAATTGTGTAATAAGATTGTGTAATAAGATTGTGTAATAAAATAATAATAATAATAACTTTCCTTCTTTATTCTTCTCTTCATTTGTCAAAAGGCATGGTTCTGAAAACACTGAACTAGCATCAAAGCGCACATAAAGCAGGTGGAGTAGAGAAGGGTGGGGGAGCGACCTGTCGCCAAGCGTGGCCGGCTCCAAAAGATAATATTGGGAGCGTATTTGTCGCCGCGACCAGAAAACGCTCTCGGTCGCGTTCTATTTGCTGTCGCTGGTCGCGGGTCGCCTAGCGTGGCCGTATCTATATCATTCAATGCATTCCACTTTTATTCTTTGTCGCAGCGACCAGGTCGCCTAGCGTGGCCGTAGCCTAATACAGTAAGCCTTTTGTTTGCTTTTACCTGTTTGTTTTTTTTAAAACTGTTAGTTGTGAAGTTATTAAGGGTCTTCTATACCTTGCGTAAAACAGCAAAAATATGCACTTCGTACTACCGTGTTTCGGACGCGGTTTTTCAACGTAAAAAGTTGTAAAACATCTTAAATTGTTCTTAAAGGCTTTGTGCTTTTGTCTTATATCTCATAATTGAAAGAAATCGTCGGAAACTAGTTTTAATCAACTGAGTAAAAATCGATTATTTTTAAAGCATTTTTAGGAGTTTTAAGCAATAATTTCCATATTTTAAGTTAACACGTAAAAAATATAAAGCCTTCTTTATAACTTAATGTAGTTTCCCAGATTATTAATTTATAAATAGAATCCGAAACACAGTATTAAGAATGCATGTTTCAACGATTTGGCGGATTGAGTCGGGCCTTTTGCATTGAGAAATCATACTGTACACTCGGGAGTTTTTTTCAAGGTAAAGAAGAGCCTTAACTGATTATAAACTTGACAAATTGGGTGCAAAAAAACATGTTTTTGTTCATTGTAGGGCAAACCTAAATTATGTTTTCATCAAATTCTACTGTTTTGTATAAAAAATGTAACAACAGATGTTTGAATTGAATTACAATAAATAAAGCGTTTTTCATTGACTTTTGTTTGTGTTTGCTTTTAATTTGTTCATGTAACGTAAAAAACCTGTAAGAATAATAAACTGATTCTAAATTTGATAAGTTAGTTGCTATGGTAAGAAATATAAATAAACATTTGTTGCTAAGCTTTTGATCAGAACTGCTGTTTTATCTGTTATAGAGCAAGGAGTGGACCACGGAATTTACATTAGGGCTATTTTCACGCTTTAAAATACAAAATGGGCGCCTATGACCCATAAGAAAAGGCTACTACCTTTAAATGTTCGTATTTGCATCATAAGTAGTTTTTGCGCCATGTTGATTCTATGTGAGTCAGTCGGTCATTCAGTTAGGACAAAGTCTCTATAAAAATAAATAGGCTAGAGATTATTCCTTTAATGATCTAGTCTAGTCAGACACTTTATGTCCATCAAACGACAACACATTCTTTCTGAATATCATTTAGTAACTATTTTGAGAATAATGAATAACGCCCGAAAAAGTGAGAGATATTCCATGTCGCCATTTTGTTTAAAAGCTATATTTATTTATCAAATTATAAAATGTTAATATGGATGGTAAACAAACTGCACATCCATTCAAACAACGTGCTTCCGATTGTTGGATTTATTTTTGCAAACCAACTCGTCCGAGCGAATTAGAAAACCAACGTGTGCACCAAATTTGGTCAGAAAAGTACTAAAATGCGCCCGTTAACACATCTCTATATAACATTTTTGATGACACCCCAAAACGTGTTCTGTGGACCGTGATCGGTGCTCATAGACCACTCCCGACCTAAGGTCTCACCATAAGAGTCACTGTGATAGCTCATCTTTTCTATAGTAATTCGCTAATAATTAACCAGGCACGTCGTCAGGGAATCACGTTGATAAAGTTGAGTTTGATAACGGCAAGGAATCTCATTGAGGTAGCGGAATTAATCAAAGCTAATTTTATCTCAATTCAAAGTCAGGGCGATTTTAATCACTCCGCATCATCAGTTTGTTAACTTAAGCTTTCAGAATTGCATTTTCCCAGATAAACTTAAAATTAGTACTGAAGTTACAATTTTTTAAAGTTATTCTTTAATAAATAAACTGTGACAGTTAACCCTTTGATGTTATTAAGGTAATAACTGCCCAGCGTGTTTTGCGTCGACTTAGTAAAAATTATGGAAGTCGTGACTGGATTAGTCGACCCAAAATGGCCGTTACCCACACTCGCAGAGGAATTGAATTAATATCAACGTAAACCAACCGATTGCCTTTACACCAAACCTGGTAATCCGATTCCGCCAGCTTTTAATGAGCGCCTAATTAATTATATATATCTCTAACTAATTAACTCTAAGTTTAAACTAATTACACTAGTCACTGAACACGAAACGCTTCATAACCGAAAGAACTTATCACTGTTAAATATTTAAATACGAGTGCGCGATTGATTAAATATGTCGTTAGGCGATAACCGATTAAAATATATAATTAAACTTGGCTTATGGCATAATTTACAAGGTTTTGAGTCAGTGTGGAAAGTTGCCGGCCGCAGACGATATGACCTGGCTCACTGCGTAGTTTCTTGCTCGGCGTATCCCACTCGACTGGAGTACTCGTTCAAAGTCACGTCCAAGGTCGGGTTCTGCGCATGCGCGCAACCAGTTACCAATTACTGGTAACTCGTTGCAGTCTCCCCCCCCTTGGGAGAAAAAAAAAAAAAAAATTTTTTAATTTTAGGTGAGGTATTGGGGGTTAGAGGATGGTAGGTTATGGCAGATTTAGAGACAATTGAAATATCTGCAAATATAAAAGAAAATAGACGCCCTAATCGCGACCAGACTGTAATTTGAGGATATTGTGATGGTTCTAGTGGTTTATAAACTAGGGAGGCATAACGAATGCTGTATTCTCCCTGGCACTTGCTTTTTTAGTTTTTTTACGGTACGTTGATAATTAGATTGTTATTGATTTGATTCTGGTGAGGTATAGATTCTTGTAATATGGTTAAGGTTTTGGTGGTTGGTAATTAGTTTAGGTTAATTCTGTTGTGATAATTTGATAATTTTCGTGGTGATGATGAATTTTGATATGGCACATGCCTTTGGTTTTTATATCCCTTTTTTATTTATGTTGGTTTTTTTTTTTTTTTTTTTTTTTTTTTTTTTTTTTTTTTTTTTTTTTTGGGATGTACAAGTAAAAAGTTATTAAATTTAAAAGAGTGATGGAATATTTCGAGGTTATGGGGTGAATGTGGTGGTTTCTAAAAGTAATACTATTAACTAATTTGGTTTGTACTTAATTTATATTTTTAATCTATGGGTGGGAGTATTATTGATGATAGGTGGCATGGTTAAGGGATGGATTGAAATTTTTGAGATTTTATTATATTTAGGTATAGGAAAAATTGGCAAGGAGTAGAATTATGTAGGAAAAAATGGTTATAGTTGAATTTTATGGTGGGATTAATGTGGAATTGGATTGAGTAGTAAGAAGGATAATTTAGGATTGGTGTAAATTCGTTCGTAGACTATTGCGTTGGAAGAAATGTTGTAGGCATATATGCTCAATAACCAGCAAGAAATAATGATGATGATGTCGCAGCTGATGGTTTTTTTTTTTTTTTTTTTTTTTTTTTTTTTTTTTTTTTTTTTTTTTTGAGGTTCGTAGTTGATTCTAATATTTGTTAATTTTCCGCTGGGATTGTTTACTTCGAGCCATATATGTAGCAGTTCTCGATGATCTGTTTCTGTTGGTGATGGTGTTGACGAATTTTGGTTTAGGTTAGGTTGGTTCGGTCAGGTATTGTGATGGTGTGGTAATGTAGTTTGAGGTTTTGAGGTTTGTTTTAGATGTTTTGGTAGGTGAGGGTATTTTTAGAATTGAGGTTAGGTAATGGTGTGAAGTAGGTATTTAGGTGTGTGGGTTTGGAGTTTTTGTGGGTAATTTATTTGTCTTATGAACTAAATTAATTATATCTTAAAACTATTGAATTTGGAGGTTAGGTAATGGAGTGAAATTAGGTATTTAGGCGTGTGGGTTTGGGGTTATTGTAGGTATGCTATTTGGCTTAAGAACTAAAAAAATTTTGTCTTAAAACTATTGAATTTACTAAGGCTATCTTAAAATTAAATTACCAAAATTGTTCATCACCAAAGACGCGACAAGATTGAGATAACTTGAAGTTTTATATTTTTTTGGTTTGATGGGAAAAGGATGGTTATAAGGTTATTGGGTTTACGCGTTATGAAATAAAAGCAAGTGCGGTGATCAGTGTAGAAGAAAAATATAAAATGGGTGTATACGCTAAAGTTAATCGATTTATAAAAAGATGACCAAAAAATTATACAAACATTGAGACACAAACAAGAAAAAATACAAAAACCAATATATGGTTTAATTAATATTTAGGGCACAGTTTCGGCTGGTAGGCTGAAACTGGCGAAACGACAACCATTTATAAACACAAAAATGTGTATCGTGAGACACAAGAAAAACATCCATATGAGTAGGTAGTGGATGGAATACAGGAATTGGTTTTATTTGAGAAAAAAAAAAAAATTACAATTCGAGGCACGAATATAAGTATAATAACTTTGGCCTGCGCAAGATTAATTGAAAGGCAATTTTTATTTCCCTCTACGTGGCATTTTTGTTAGCTTACGTCGTGTTATTTGTTGTTTTCGTGGATTTCGACGCGTCGTCCTGGATGGGATTATCTCGCGTCGATTGATTCACACGGAACGTTTTAGTGCACGACGTAATTAAGGGGCGGGTTCGATTTAATTCGAATAAACTTAAATAATATAATAGCGAAATCTTAAATACTAAATTCGAATAAGAATATATTAATATATATATATATCTCTAACTTATAAACTAAGACAGACCAGAGTGGTAGATAGGTAGTAAAGAGAAAGTAGATAGTATAGCAAAATGTTGTATGTTCTGATGTGGGTGGATAGATGATTTGGGTTAAAAAAAATTTGGTGAAAATATTATTGTTGACTCGAAATTGAGGAAGGTTTTTGAGAGGATGCAACTATAAAATTCTCTGGCAGTTGGCCTAACTACTTTTTCCAAAAGCCGAGGCTATCTCCAAGCATCTCCAGTGTAAGGCTCAATTATAGTTTCATATGATAAAAAAATTAAAAGTGAAGTTAATTTTATATCCAATGAACAAAATAAAAATAATGATCTAAAAGAAAGGAGCTGATTACACACAGTGATACATATAAAGACAGTCGGACGATTGGTGAGATTTTAAAGTTGAAGTGGAAAAAAAATTTGATGGATCTGAGAAAAATGCTCTAATCATCGAATAGTTGTTACGTCATGTTGGGTAGAGGTAAGCCCTCGTAAGAGATTACCCAAGCCATACCTATCGACCGAACGAAACCATCGATAGATTAGAGATGTAAGCTATTGTTTCGAGTTAGAAGGATGAAGTAGGAAGTAAGAAATAACTTATAATCTAATATCTAATCTAATATCACCGATCGGAGCCAGGTGTTAAGGCAAAGGCAGGTCGGCACGATCAGGTAGATAATCAGATTTGGGGTGGTTGCCATGTAAAATAAGGGAAAAAATGCTGGTTCAATTAACTGACCGGTTGTTAGCTGAGGGGTTGAAATATCTCTTTAGGTGAGATATGTGCGCCGTCTTGACCAATTTCGAAGTCCGGGGGTCAATTAACCTGACGGTGACGGGTGTAGTGAAACCCTCGACAATGAGCGGTCTCGACCACAAAGGGAGAAGCTTCGCATTGATGCGCTTTGAGGCATTGCTTAAATGATGCTCTCGGCACATCACGAAGTCTCCGGGCTTGTAGGGGTTAGGTTTCCGGTTCTTGTTATATGTAACCTGACGAGCCCGATGAGCTTTGGTCAGGTTATCTAAAGCTTGCGACCATACTTGGTCATTAGCCAACTGGGGTGGAGGGGGGACCAAATGGTCCATGTTCCACGCTAGATCGATGGGGAGAGAAACGTTGTGGCGCAGAAAAATAGCAGCTGGCGAAGAACCGGTGCTAAGGTGGGGGGCTGTATTGAAAGCTAGCTGGAACCAATGGATATTTTGGTCCCAGCTAGTCTGGTGCTGCGCGTGAAAGATGCGGAGAGCGACCTTGAGGTTTTTGTTAACCCTCTCCGCATGGGATGGGTTGGGGTAATATGGACTTGTGAAAATATGAGTCACACCGTATTCAAGGCACATTTGTGCCATAACGGCGGACTTAAAAGAGGGGACGTTATCGGAGACGAGGAACCGTGGGAACCCGAAATAAGCGAAAACGCTGTTGGTCAATACCTTGACCGTCGTCTGCGTTTTCGTGTTCCTCGTGGGGAAAAGCATCGTAAATTTAGAGAATGCATCTACAACCGTTAGGATGTAGGCATTCCGGTTGGTGGATCTTGGTAAGGGACCTACGTAGTCAATATACAACTTCTGGAAAGGTGCCGTTGGAACCTCAGAAGCTTGTAAACCGACTCGAGTGTTCTGGGCCTGCTTAGACCGCTGACACTTGGGGCAAGATTTAACTTTCTGGGTGATTTGACTTTTCAAGTCATCTGCCCAGAAATATTGGGAAATGCGGGCAAAGGTTTTACCAATGCCCAGATGGGCCGAAATGGGAAGCTCGTGGTAGTATTTAAAGAGCATATCTAGGAGCTTCGGCGGTAAAACCACCCTTGGTGACCTTTGGCCTGGGGCAAGGTGCATCAAGGTCCGATCCATGATGGAGTACTGGGGGGGTAATGGCTTTGAATTGATAATTTTAAGCAGGACGGGGTCATCTCTTTGGTGCAGATGAATATCCCGGAAA
>JAGFPH010003577.1:48507-63268 GCA_018207615.1 Philaenus spumarius | reverse complement strand
TTGAAGACGTTCGCTTGTACGTTTTACGTTAAAAAAACAGTGTAATTTCTAAGCAGATTTTTGTTTTATTACATGCGTTTGGAAATAAAAAAGTAATAAATATTTCAAGTCAACACGTGGCTTTAAAGTAAAATCAGATTTTATTGACAAATCGTGAACATAGATAACATGTCTGTCAACCATAAAATATATTACCTAGTACTCTGTTATTGTGAACAGGTATGACTGTGTAAATGGGCTTCTGTCTATTATGTAAAACAATTCTTACTCGGGCTCTACTGCGCATGCGGCAGGATCCGGATCACACACCTCTACCCTACATTTTTGGGGTTTTATGTAAAAAATAAATATAGAAGATTATTCTGCACATTTTGTTTTTATACGACCTTATAACCTGTCTGGTTCCCCTAAAATCGAACAAAATATAGTACTATAAAAGTAGTAGTATCTTGCGGAGTGTTTCCTCTGCGATTCAAAAATTAGTAAATTGTTAAGTGTGAAAGGTAATTTACTTTGTGATTTATTAAATTGTTCAAGTCTTACAGTATTTATTTTAATTAGGCCTATCATTTATATTTTTACAAATTTACAACAATTATTAATTGGTATATAATATAAAAATATCAAAATTTTACAGCGAAAATTCATATTTTATGTAGTTTTTTGAAACAGCACTTACTTTTATTTGTATAATATTGAAAATTATGTCGAATAAAGTTGTAGCGCAGCTCTTGCCCTTTCAAAATATGTCCCTAACTTTACATTTTGGGGATGATCCAAGTTATGCAATAATCTGTTTGCTTAATTTAACTAAATTGTCCCTTGTTGGAGAAGTTTATAAGCAGAAAAATATTACAAATTAAAAGTAGCAATAAATAACACAATGTCGTTTCATACGAGGTATTCAGTCTATTAGTTCCAAAAATGCAGTAAACCGTACGAGTGAGGTAACATCGACCGATATATGGAGTGATCAGGGTAGCTCAGTTGGCACAGCGTTACCACGGAATGGTAAAGGTCCTGGGTTCAAATCTTTGTCTTGGTCCATGTTTTTCACCTGTAATTTAGCTTATTGTAAGTTTACATATGATCGCGGGCGATTTTGTAGATCTTTTTACTGCAAAAAAATGTACAATGTACTTTTAACTGCTTAACCGAAATATAGGGTATGACAAAAAGCGCAAAAGTCCGTGTTCATTTCAGAAAACAGTAGGCCTATATGCTCTCGCTGTATGCATACTGTGTTTTGCTTACCATTTAACAACGGTTTTGTCAGCTCGAGAGGGATAAAAACCCAAAACGGCAGTTTTCTGCAAAGATTATACAACCGGGATCTAGCCCAGTCGGTATAGGTTACACTACCAGTAATTTGCAATACGGCTGATTTTTTTTTATAAGTACCTTAAAGTATGTAGATTAAGATAAAAAAAAGTTTACCAGTCTATCGATTTCCCAAAGTCGGAAAAAAAATCGATTATCATTTGTTTTTCGATTATCCTTAATATTTCGAGCTGGGATGAAGATAGAGAAAAATTAAAAATACCACCGTGTAGGAAAGGTATTTTTCAATAAAAAAGGTAATATGAACTTATTTCGTCCGAGCAATGGTTTGTCTGGAAAAAATTCGTTAATGCAGGTATGTATTTTGCAGCAGGGGAAATCACTAAAACGGGACATTTCATTCATATATGAAGCGTTGGCTCATTCTAAATTGGCCGAATTTTAATATATCGAATTGAAACTTGACATAGGAGTTAAAATATATATTTTAAACATTCATGCTGAGTCTCAGCTTGTTACCTTGAAAATGACCCGATCTAGGAGTCGATTTCGATTATCGATTTTAGGAGTACCGGACCCATGAACTAATTTCAATCTATTCCAATCGATTTTTTTTCGACTTTGGGAAATCGATAGACTGGTAAACTTTTTTTATGTTAATCTACATACTTGAATGTACTTATAAAAAAAAAATCAGCCGTATTGTAAATTACTGGAAATTTTGGTCTAAATTTACCCCTACCGACTGGCCTAATCGTTGAAATTTGCATTCGTAATTTTCTATTCAATTGCGTTTTGACCAACTCACCATGGACCCAAGCTTATGCTACTCTCGTGGCAGTACTTACCTTACCACGATTAAGTTTCGTTACGATCGAGAGAATTTTTGTGGGATAGGCCTAATATGGTTATAAAAGACACAAATGTTTCCTCTTTATTGGTAGTTTACATATGGTACTGCTACAGAAGTCAAACTATCCAATCTGTGTAGAACCACCTTAAACCTATTTGGGCATGTTAGGTCAACATTCTGATAGAGGAGTTATAATAATTCGATCACGCAGCTAAACCGCTAACGGGAGTTGAGCGAATTTAAAAAAATAAGTTTAAATATTTTAGGGTCTCAACTATTTGGGAAATCTGTCTACTACTGAATAGCTGCCTCCCTGTACGAAATATATTAGTAGAATTTGTTTGCACCTCAGTCTCCAGCCCCGGCTCACACTCTGCTTCGTTCCGCTTGCAGTGGAAAAACTCGCCTTGTCGCCTCATATTATATACTGCTTCGCTTCGCTCGTCGCGGATAAACTAGCTTTTTATGTTATTCTACGTTTTGATCGTTTTTTGGGGATCTAGACGGGCTACAATGTAATGTAAATAAACGGTATCAGTTAACTGACACAAACTTTCTCCCAACTTACTGTAATCAAAATAATATTGTTTTTAATCATTTTATTTTTTACTACTTTTTAGAACAAAACAAAAAATAATATTCTACCTACGTCAATCGTATAAAAAAATTATTGTCCCAGGCGGGATTCGATCTCGCGATCTTTGAATTACTGGCAGTGCTTGCTACCGTGGTGCTACCCCGTGCGGCCGCTGCCGCGATGCTAGATTGACAACACAAACTTGTTTATTTTTAAACATTTCCCCATAATTATAAAACGCCGAAGTTTTGATAAAAGCGGGTGGTGTCATTTTGTTTGGCATCTTAAGCACTATAAATACTGAAAATTTGATCAAAATCGTTAGAGCCGTTTTTGAGAAATTTGCATTTTTGTCGTTTTTTATGGGTTTTTAGGGGTAAATTAGGGGTTTTCATGAAAATCGGACCAATAGTGTCCTCTCTGGTCGTGTATACATACAGACAGACTGACAGACAGACACCACTCTAAAAACACTTTTTTGGGTTCAGGAAACACCATACAAAAAATTCCACTAAAAATATTTTTGGGTTCAGGGAGCACCAACACAGATAATTGCACTAAACAATTTTTTGGGGTTCTGGGAGCACCAAAACAGATAGGCCTTATTCAACTGAAAATTCAAATCCGAACATTTTTACGAAAACAATACTTTCTCCATATACTACGTATAGGGTGGAGAAAGTAAAAATAAAATGTGCAGAATAATCTTTTATATTGTTTTATTTTTTAGATAATACCCCAAAAACAAAACAAAAATCTAGTAGGCCTACGAAAAATCTAAAACAAATTCCTTCCGGTCAGAAAACGTGCTTACGGTTGTGGGATTTTTTTGGCTAACGAACTCGTCCAAGCGACTTAGAAATCCAACTTATATACCAAATTTGGACCGAATCAGCGTAAAATGTGGCATTTAGATCGCACTCACACACACACACACATACACACATATTATATATATAATTTGTAATGACGTGTTCTGCCGGTTATGATCGGTGTTTATTAACTACTCCCGAAATTAGGTCTCTCCATAAAATTCACGTTAATAGCTCAATTTTCATATGGAAATTCGCTAAAAATACATTATTATGTGTAATTATAAAAAGTTACATTTTAATGGTGACATCCCCCACACAACCTTTAAGCTCACAACCTATTAAATCATTATCCCCTACTACAAAATGTAAACTTTATTAAGCCTCATTATTACATAAAAGTCAAATTTACTATTGCATTGCCGCCCAGAAGAACTAATTATACACGTAAGACCTATTTTAACTTTTTGATTTAGGCCTACACATTGTTGTCAAGATTTGCGGCGCCAGACGAGGTTATAGCCTATTCCCACAGATGCGAAATGTCCTCTAACAGGTTTCCCACGAAATAAAAGCGGATAGGCCTATTATTGCATTCGTCTCTGGTTTCCGCACAGGATTTTATTTTCACGCAGGAAATATCGACTTTTTGACGCAATCGTCGTTCATAATGACAGTCTTATTAAAACGTTAATAAATGAATTTTCATCTACGCTAAAATAATTTATGAATGACATTTACCTACTTGTTTTTAATTGTTATTTTGCAAATACTGCAATAGATAGTTACAGAAATTATCGAAAAAATAACCCTTTTAGTGCCAATGTTGTATTTACGTACGTCGAAAGTCATGTTACAATTGTTAAAAAACGGACGTTTAAAAAAAATTAATTTTCACTAAAGTATTTTCTATTACATTTACTGTAGGCTAATTGCATAACATAAAATGGTAGGAAATTTTGTTCTGAGCAATATAGAAAATTATCAAAAATTCGAATTTGTGTGTAGCTTTTTGTAAAACATTACCAAATGCCTTAAAACGGTTTGTCATTTTTCAGTTGTCCAAATGGAGAAATCTCGCATTTTTTAAATATTTGTTGAATTTTAGGTTTGTCGATAAAATGGTTTTTATTATATCCAATGACGGTTTCTTTACAGCAATTAGATAATAATCAATAATATGCCTACTTATATTTAGCATAGTAGGCTACGTTGAATGTAGGCCTATTATAGGCCTAAGTTTTAAATCAAGATATAGAGGTAGGCCTACATACTGAGTGTCACAAAAAACTTAGCGGGCTAGACAGGATTGTATTGGATTGTATACATTAAAATAAATAAAAAAATGTTCAGTAACATTTTTCGAATTAGTCTTCGTTTAGGCCGCAATCGGCCATTTTGTTTTTTTACAAAAATCACTGTAACTCCAGAAGTAGATAATAAGATACTGAGTTCCAATTTTGTATAATCATTTTGTATGTTACGTTTTAAAAATGTACCAATTACCAAAAATGTATGTTTATAATTTTCAAAATGGCCGATGTGACAAATTTTTAACGTGAAATATCTTAAAAACCGGTAACTTTACAGAAAATGGACAAGAGACAATATTTTATTTTTTATTGACAAAACAAAATGGGATTTTAGTCGTTTTTGTAAGTCAAATGATAACCGAGTTATCGAGAGATAAAAACTCAAAACATACATAAAACATACATAATTTCTTGGTAATCAAATTGTCTACAACATCCACAATTAGCCTAAACCCAACATTTTTTGAATTCTTATAGTTTCAATAAATATGTTTAACTTATAAAAACAATAGCCAATGAATTTTCAGAAACAACTTTAACTTGTATTACTATGGAATACAACAGCGAGGAAGGGGTGAGGTAGGCAATATGGCTGCATTATTCATGTATCCTTAATACTTCAATTATAAACCTCTCGCGAGTACACATTACTGTATACATAGATTAAGAGCTAGTAAGAACCCAGAAAACTTGTTATAACCACTCCTAGATGGTGCTGATGAAGTAACGTTTACTTGTACATGTAAGATTTAAAAAAGTAACTAAAGTTTTGTTAATTTATCAGTTTATTTGAAGACAAGCCTTAGTCTAGTGACCAGAAGATAACGGGTACTCTTGGCTAGAGACCAGACCAGTTAGCTTTTCATATCTGTGGTTAGAGGGAAGGAGGGCGGAAGTAAAGCAAACGGTGGTCGACTCGCTTCCAAGCTGACGGGATATGACTAGTTACCTGGTCACCGACTTGGGATGTCTTGCATACTTTTACTACAGCATTTTTGTAGGCTATAGGCCTATATAAAATATAGTCTGAAAAAAAAACTGCACTGATTTTACAAAAACTGCACATGACTAATATATTTTAATATTTTATTGTGTAAATGCTAACGAAATAAACATGAAAAGTGGATCTTACGTGAGTTTCCTGGCAAAACCAAGACAAGTAAATGGAACACGATGAATTTATCCGAATACTCAGAATAAGGTACTTTCAATCTTCATTTTATTATAGCCTATGCGATTTGCCACCTTTTAGAAGAATGTTTTACATCTAAATATACCCCTGATTATAATAAATAATGTGGTGCAATACTCTCAAATTGAACTTGTTTGGTTTTTGCTATCAACCCCTCGATTGTTAGGCCTGTATGTTATTGTTCGAAACGAGGAAGAAAGAATTTCTAGACTTTTAGACAGCGACGGAAACTTTGTGAATCCTGAGGCAGATTTTTGTTTTATGAGATACTCCCTGAACCTATTGAAAATTTTGTATAGGCTTAAGTAAATTATATTTTTGATAAACATTTATCGTTTTACTGACCCCTCACGTTACAACTGCTACGCGACCCCTACTTAGTTAAAATGAAACGATAAAATATGTGTGGTTGGTTAAGAGCAAGAGGATGGCATGCGAAGCACGCATGGGGTTTACCCGTAAAACTAACATCTATAAAATAACTTTAAATGTAATATATGTGATAGGAAAATAACACAAGCAGAGTAAGTAAAGTAACTAAGAATGTAATTGCATCAAATCTACTTTGAAATAAAATCTACACAAAATTTGTAAGGTGTTTTGATAATAAGGTGAACTTATATTACGAAATAATCTTTCCAGAACTAATATCAAAAGGTGTTGAATATCAATTACTGCGAAATAAAAACTACGCCAATAATTTGTCGATGGATTTTCCTCAAATGACCACTGCAAAGTGCCAAGTCCTGCAAACCGATGTGAATCTTTCCCAGAAAGAAACGACGTTTGAAATGAAAAACCAATACGGTCCTTTCCCGCCAGATAATGTTGTGGGTACTCTGCCAGGTTACCTTTCCCACGGTAGGAGGTCTCGTGATTGCAAAGATTTTTTAGATTCTCATTTGTTTTATTTTTCCATAGTATGTATGCTTACACACTGCTAAACCTTGATACAGTTTTACAACTTATCTTTAATGATTTCTAAATCAAACCAGGCGCTTAAAGTTCAGATATTGTAAATAGGATAGGCCTACTCAAATAATATTGGAGCCTAATGAATGATTCTGTGAATATATAATTTACATATCGTTTTTATTTTAGCCATTGACAAAAATTTCATAGTTTGACCATAGTCATGTTAGGCTATGCGATAAAAATAATTTTCAATAATAATTTTAAACAACAACACTTTTTTTTTTCTAATCAGTTAAATTTTTTAATATTTCTTTCAGAACGTAAAACGCATCTATAAAATAAAAAAATAACTTTTTATAGGCCTAAAACCACGAGTTACCTTATATAAATTCCACTCGTGACGTCTTTTTTGTTATAGGCCTAACACTTACGCGTTTCAGAACATTTGTTCCATCTTCAGAGTTTTTTCATTCACTTAAGATCGTTAATACATTAAAATTTCAACAAAATTGCAGACAAACTTACAACATTAACACAAATAACACTTAATCGATATATAACATCGCGACACATATGGGATGCGCATCGTATCAATGACAACTAACGGTGTTTATTTAACATTTCTATCTTGGATTTTTATAGCCGTCTCGTAGGTCTATAATATATTCAAGGAAAAATTTAGTTGATCGTTCATTAAGCTGTGTATTTCATATTTAGAGGCTTTATAAATATCATATTAATCAATCGCAACCATATTTCCCTTTTCTGCATGTACGTAGTGGTTCTAAGTTGGTTTTAAAATATAAGAATGGTTTTCGTCAATAAGGTGGCGTGTTCAAAATTTGACTTATTGCCGTTGATATTCTTTTTCAGTAGTAGGCTTACTCTTTCTTTGACGAAAAGCTCTTCCCGTTTGGCCTATATAGAATGTATCACATTGGTCACATTTCAGTTTATATAAATTAATGTTTTAAACTCTATTGGCGGAAACTTTTTAAGGATTCCATTTCGGAACTCATAATTCTTTAAAACAATAAAATTGTGATTTGGATCAAATATGATTAAACGTTTTTTTATACTTTATCACTAGGCCTATTTGTGCTAAATTAAACAAATTTATACGGTTAAGTTATAAAAATATTACAAAACAATATTTACGATTAAGTAGCAAAAACTACAACTATATAATAAACTTTTCATCATTTTACAAAGAAGAAGAATTCAAAATTGGAGACAAAATTTTCCTGTTAAGAGATCACCATGTTCAGAAATTGTATGGTGCACACACTCCCCCAACGAATAAAACGACCCAGTCAATAGAAGCTGTTAAAACCTGTTTTAAAAATCTTATAATTGTGTTAATTTTGTATATTTACAGGGAGCTTATTAATCAACGTGCACCAAGGAAGTTTACAGTTTGGACTTCTTTTTTAATTTTATCGTTCTAATAATAGATACTAAAATTAAAATAATATTCTGACTATACAAACACTCACCATCAAATGCTAACAAAACGTAACAATACTTAAGACGAGCATATCTCATAAACACTACGAACTATACCACGACACAAAACTCACTAAAACCTTCGCTAACCGACAGTCGGCCGCTGACTGACTCCGCCCAAAGAGATTTCTGTATCAAATTCCCTCTCTCGCCCCCGTTTCAATCACGCGCACACTGATTGGCCCGACAAGAAGGACGTCACCCGGACAACCGTTGCTGGCCTGACCAATCGCGTGCGAGCTCTACACAAAGCACATGGATTGTTGAAACAATCAAAGGCTAAACTTGCACTCCAGATGGCGGGCACTCGTAGGATTTTCAAACAGTTAACAAACCTGGTTGCATCTAATTAACATTGTTTTATGTATTACTTTCTCACTATACTGTAGTATAAAGTATAGTGATCGCAAACAAATTCGATGTTGAGATTTCTGTGGAAATATCCGTTTTGGGACCCCCTGAGTCCAAAAAAGTGGGTTTTACAAAATGTCTGTCTGTATGTCCTATGTCTGTTATGTAGCCTATGTATACAAAGCTAGAGCGAAAACTATTCGATCGATTTCAAACAAATATGCACCAGACATGTTAAGTAAGATGCACGAAAAACGGTTTTGAACATTTTGAAAAGCAACCCCCTTTTTGGCAAAAAAAACCCTTAAAAAATCAGTTATTATTTTTTTATAAAGAAAACCTTCTCTAACGATTTTTATAAAATTTGGCTAATTTGTAGCCTTTAATGTACCCTACCATAGGCTATGCAAAAACAGCATCTTTCTAAAAATTCTCGTTTAACTAATAATAATAATAATAACTGATTTTTTTGGGGTTTTTGGCCATAAAGGGGATTGTTTTTCAAAATTGTTCAAAACCTTTTTTCGTGCATCTAGGCCTATATACAGCCCTAATTGACGTGTTTGTTCAGCTGTCGTTTTGGGCAAGTCCTATTGTATGTATAGCCTATACAAAATAAATCATTGTCTCAAATGAAAAGAACACTTTAGGTTTTCTTATTTTTTCTATAAACATAAAACTAATTGTTTAAGTTTTGACATTTAAAAAATTATCTAATCACGCAAATACTTTTGTTTAATCAATATTAGACTATACTTTTCGAACTTAGTTACTACATGTTTCGATTTATTTCAATGAATACAATACGATTACAGTATTTGAATGAATGAATGAATGAATTTTTTTTTATTTCCCCTTAAGTACAATAATTGGCTTGTTACATAATATTTATATTTAAATAGAATTACATACCATCACATGTAGAAATCTTAGCATACATAGGTGTTGTAAGTGTTCAATATTGTTTAATTTTACTAATAATAACATAACATAATAATAATAATAACATAACATAAATATTCTAAACTAACATAAAAATGCCAATTAGGTATAAGTATTTACGAAAAAAAAGAAGGAAATTAGGTAACCCTTTTGGCAATGCCAGCTTTGGGTTTACCTTCAATAAAAAGTGAACAAAAATACGAGCAAGAGACTGTCAACAAGTCGCTACCCATCCCCGCAGCTTAAAAAGTAATTTCCCTTTTTACTTTCTCCACCCTATACGTAATATATGGAGAAAGTATTGTTTTCGTAAAAATGTTCGCATTTTAATTTTCAGTTGGAATATCAGTTTTGGTGCTCCCAGAACCCCAAAAAATTGTTTAGTGCAATTATCTGTGTTGGTGCTCCCTGAACCCAAAAATATTTGTAGTGGAATTTTTTGTTTTGGTGCTCCCTGAACCCAAAAAAGTGTTTTTAACGTGGTGTCTGTCTGTCAGTGTGTCAGTATGTATACACGACCAGAGAGGACACTATTGGTCCGATTTTCGTGAAATTTGGTATGTAGGTACTAAACCCTAATATCTCCAGGCGTTTTTTTCATTTTTTGGAATTTTTAATTTTTAAGGGTAATTTACCCCTAAAAACCCATAAAAAACGACAAAAATGCAAATTTCTCAAAAACGGCTCTAACGATTTTGATCAAATTTTCAGTATTTATAGTGCTTAAAATGCCAAACAAAATGACACCACCCGCTTTTATCAAAACTTCGGCGTTTTATAATTATGGGGAAATGTTAAAAAATAAACAAGTTTATGTTGTCAATCTAGCATCGCGGCGACGGCCGCACGGGGTAGCACAATGGTAGCGAGCACGGCCAGTAATTCAAAGGTCGCGCGATCGAATCCCGCCTGGGACAATAATTTTTTATACGATTGACGTAGGTAGAATATTATTTTTTTGTTTTGTTCTTAAAAGTAGTAAATAAAATGATTAAAAACAATATTATTTTGACTACAGTAAGTTGGGAGAAAATTTGTGTCAGTTAACTGATACCGTTTATTAACTTGGTTCTATCCCGGAAAAGTCCTCCCCTTTAAATAAATTTAGGGACACTCTGTGTATAACGGCCTCATTTTACATCTGATTTGGCCCAAACGTCGGTTTTCTAAAGTCGCTCGGACGAGTTCGTTAGCTAAAAAATCCAACAAACAAAAGCACTTTTTTTTTTACCTGAAATAAATGTTCAAGATTTTTCCTACTAGACAGTAACTTGTTGGGGTTTTATGTAAAACAATAAATTTAGGAGACGATTTTGCACAATTTGATTATTTACATGCTTTATAGCTTGTCTGGCTCCCCCGAAATCGGTCGAAACGTAAAATACCTTGAAAGTACACGGGTCAAATTCACGTGGAGCAGCTTTTGATCCAAATGTAAACTCCACTGCGGGCGATACAAAGCAGTCCTTAGAGGCCGCAAGATCGAAGTGCAAACTCGAGCTAGTTTTTCCGCTGCGAGCAGAACGTAGCAGCACATGAGCCGGGGCTGGAAGCTGATTTCGTACACTCAGGCATCTGTTCAACGTTTTCATGAGTAGACAAATTTCCCAAATAGTTGGTTGAAACCCTAAAACATATAAAATTAATTTTTGAAATTTGCTCAACTCACGTTAAAGCGGTTCAGCTACTGGTCAATAGAACATTCTTGGACAGTTTGTACCTGTGGGGTCTCCAGAATGCAGTCAAATTTGAATCTTTAAAGAAGTTTAGACTTAAGACCGTCTATACCTCCAAACTAACACCACGAACGACAAAACAAGTTGGAACTGTTTGATGGTCGATCGATCTTCAGAGTTATGGTAATTTATTATATCCTATTTGTCCTAGCCCAGGTGTTTTTACACAGATACGGTTATAATTAAAAGCAGAGGTTACTCTTGGTCGGATGTTTCCAGTAGGCCTACTTTGTAGTTAACGTCTAGAACGTATGTTTGTCTGACTGTCTGGTTGTACAGCTGTGAACCGGTGACAGTAAATGATTGTACCTCAAATAAAGGAAATGTTCCGGTAAACATTCTAGCCTGTGGGAGTTGTAATTAGATTTCAGGGAGGTCCGAAAAGCAGGTGGTCCGAATTCGGAAGTTTTTTACGTTACGTTTGGAGAATTGATTCTGAATTGTAGATGTGCAAAAAGGTGAAATTAATCAATGCATATTTGAAATAAATAAACGGTACCAGATAACTGCCACATACTTTCTCCCACAGTTGAAACATTATACGTTCCCAAGAGTAGCATAGGAGGTGGTTATTTAGAATTGCAAAAGTAGGAAAATGTTAAAATGGAAAATATTAGATGCATGTAACACACATCCGTATTAGGCCTATATTAGCCTATATTATTATTATTATTAGGCCTACTATTATTTGAACTATTCGATCGATTTCGAACAAATTTGCACCAAACATGTCAATTAGGCCTGTATAGACGCACGAAAAAAGGTTTCGAAAATTTTTGAAAAACAACCCCCTTTTTGGCCAAAAACCCCCGAAAATCAGTTATTATTATTATTACCTAAACGACAATTTTTAGAAAGATGCGGTTTTTGCATATGGTAGGGTACATTAAGGGCTACAAATAAGCCAAATTTTATCAAAATCGTTAGAGCCGTTTTTGAGAAATTTGGATTTTTCTCGTTTTTTGGCCATTTTTGTTGGGTAAAACCCCTTAAAAATCAAAATTTGGAAAAAATGATAAAAACGCCTCGAGATATTCCAGAACTACACCTACATACGAAATTTCATCAAAATCGGACCTTTGGTACGGTCTCCAGCTCTGTACACATCCTTACAGACACACGGAAAGACATCACAAAAATAAACGGTACCAGGTAACTGCCACATACTTTCTCACAGTTGAAACTTTATACTTTCCCAAGAGTAGCATAGGAGGTGGTTATTTAGCATTGCAAAAGTAGGAAAATGTTATCATGGAAAATATTAGATGCATGTAACACACATCCATATTATATTATTATACTAGCTAGCCCGATCCAGCTTTGCACGGATAGACAAATCAAAGTTAAATGTATATTAACAAAAAATATATTATATCAATGAATATAAATTACACTATGTATTTCTTATGGGGAGTTTTAGTAACTTTCACCCCCAAACCTCCCCTAAAATTTCTAAAATTTCACCCTCCCCCAAACCCTTTCTTAGAGAGCTCCTAGGGCCCTAGAGGAAGCTACATACCAAATTTCATTCCAATCCGTTCAGTAGTTTTAGAGATATCTTGATTTAGTAAATGTGACCCCCCCCCCACCCCCCTAAAATTTAGAATTTTTTGAAAACCTTTCTTATTAAGCACCTATGGCCCTAGAGGAAGCTACATAATAAATTTTGTTCCGATCCGTTCAGTAGTTTTTGCGAATTTGGCAAAACAACTCCCTTTTTGGCCAAAAACCTCCAAAATCAGTTATTATTATCACCTAAACGAGAATTTTTAGAAAGATGCGGTTTTTAGCATATAGTAGGGTACAATAAGGGCTACAAATAAGCCAAATTTTATAAAAATCGTTGGAGCCGTTTTTGAGAAATTTAGATTTTTATCTTTTTTTGGCAATTTTTGGGGGGGTAAACCCCCTTAAAAATAAAAAATTTGAAAAAATGAAAAAAAATGCCTGGAGATATGCAAGACCTACACCTACATACCAAATTTCATCAAAATCGGACCGTTGGTACGGTCTCCAGCTCTGTACACATCCTTACAGACACACGGAAAGACATCACAAAAAAAAAACACACTTTTTTGGGTTCAGGGAGCACTAAAACAAATAATTCCACTAGAAATATTTTTGGGTTTCAGGGAGCACCAACACAAATAATTCCACTGAACATTTTTTTATGGTTCAGGCAGCACCGAAACGGATAATTCCACTAAAAATTCAAATTCGAAAATTTGGACGAAAACAATACTTTCTCCATATACTACGTAGGCCTATAGGGTAGAGAAAGTAAAAGGAGTGACTAAAGGAGGTGCTTTGTGAATTTGCACCTCGACCTTGCGGCCTCTGGTTATGTACTGCTTCGATTCGCTCGCAGTGTACAAACTCAGCCGTAGGCCTCGGATCAACAAACAATGTAAAAACAAACAAACAAACATTGCTCGTATTAGAGTATAGCATTTCAATATTAATGGTGAAATTACAAAGCATGCCGGAATTCGACTTGTTGGTGTCGGTCGTATTATTTCGATGTCTGTCTTACATTTACAGTACCAGGAGACCGAGGTAAAGCTCGATTATAAGCAGGGCTATGATTTCAATAATAAATATCGGATTATTGAGTTTTGAGGTTAGGCCTATAACATTAAACAACTAAATAAAGGGTATATACAACATTAGGCTTACCTGTAATAAAAATACAGTTTAAAGAATTAACCATAATCTCAACGCTATGCCTCAGAAATAAGTCAGGCCTAAATTAAAGTTTAATATTTCAATATCGATTTAGGCCTAGGGCCTAGTTCGCTCACGTCAATAACTATTATTGCAAATTTCCGTGAACATCGTTTAGGTTAGGCCTATAACATTAAACAACTAAATAAAGGGTATGTTTATTTAGCAGAAGTATTCGTTGCCATGGTAACTATAAATAGATACAACATTTAATGTTGTAAGCCTAAATTATCTAATTTAGGCTTACCTCTAATAAAATACAGTTTAAAAGAAAACAGATGATTATTGTAATGGCATTGAAAACATTTGCACCAGCTGTGCTTCGTTTAAAAGAAAACAGATGATTATTGTAATGACATTGAAAACATTTGCATCAGCTGTGCTTCGTTTAAAAGAAAACAGATGATTATTGTAATGACATTGAAAACATTTGCATCAGCTGTGCTTCGTTTAAAAGAAAACAGATGATTATTGTAATGACATTGAAAACATTTGCATCAGCTGTGCTTCGTTTAAAAGAAAACAGATGATTATTGTAATGACATTGAAAACATTTGCA